>MU712238.1:10350-52962 GCA_026770625.1 Nicotiana glauca | reverse complement strand
CTTGAATAACTGACCCAAGGTACTTGAAACTACTCCTCTTAGGGATGATTTGAGAGTCAAGCCTCACTTCCACACCCGCGTCCGTCGGCTCAGCCCCAAATTTGCACTCGATTAGGCCTCCATTCCTTAGTCGCTTTTTTACCAATATTAGGGCTCCAATCCCAAAGTTGAGATTTTAGACATAGGGCCTCCATTATCTAGTCGTTTTGTTTGCCAACATTAGGTATCTAATCCCTAAGTTGAGATTCTAGACATAGGACCTCCATTCCCTAATCGCCTTTTTTTGCCAACATTTGGGTTCCAATCCTTGAGTTAAGATTTTTAGGCGTAGGACCTCCATTCCCTAGTCGTCTTTTTGCTAACATTAGGGCACCAATCCCTGAGATGAGATTTTTAGAAATAGGGCCTCCATTCCCTAGTCGCCTATTTTGCCAACATTTGTGTACCTGGTATTTGGAAAGTAAAGAAGAGGAAGATCAGTAGGAAGTAATAGCAGCACACACACAACAACAACAATAGGAAACAGGATATAAAATCCAACAAAGCCTCAAAACAATAGAGTTAACACCACAACAACAGGATTTCAACAAGAAAATCAACTCGACTAATTCAAATTACGACTTCACAGATTTTTGAACACTAGATCAGAATAGTATTACTGCACAGCCTTCAAATCTAGATTGATTGATAAATGAAACAGTATCACCTTGAATTCCTCTACAAGTTTTAATGTTTTTTTTTTGGAATTATGAATTTCGAAAATTTGGATCTAGAATGGTAGATTCCTTGGAGGAAGTTTTCAAATTTTTCACACTTCTCTCTGCTCCCCATTTTTTTTCCAGAATTGTCCCTTAATAGGAATTTTATTCGTGCTATGTCCACTACTAAGTTATCCTTTTATTTTTTAATCACTCCCACTATCCTAGTACTTTTATTATAACTAATATTGCCCAATTCAGCCCCTGAAATTCAGTAATAAGTGCCCTTCCCACTATTGAAGCACTACCTTTTATTAAACAACTCCCAGCTTACCCCTTACAGCCCCTGTTAATTACCCCTTTAACCTTTTATCCTTACCCCTTTCCTTACTTTCCAGCCCAAAATATTCTCCTCTATGTGTATCTTTTACCCTTTTATTATCACTTATACTATTTCTAATTCCCAATCAGGCAAACATCTATCATTTCTTAGTGGTCCCTACCCTACCAATTAGTTCAAATTAAAGCACATTAGGACCCCACTGGACAGACCACTTAGTCAAACCAACATTCCATTTTTGAACTTCCCAAATTACCCCTGGAAACCCCTGGTATTACTGTCCTAACCCACAACTATTAATCAGCATTAAAACTAGTTAATTCTTAAAAATATATTTAATCCTAACAACTAAACAGAACTAACTTATGATCACATTGAATCAATACAGCTATAACCAATCCTTAAGGGGTTCAAGTGAAAACTAAAGAGGAAACCAACAGATGAACTGAAACTAATTAACATAGTAAAACTTAATTAAGTATCAAATTCCAACTTGCATTCAGATTGGACAAAACAATATCCAAATTAGAATTAATACACAAATGCATCGGTCCTATACAAAATGCAGGATTATTAACAGTGCTAAAGGCCTAAGGATCAAAATATAAGATATTCGACATCAAACCATTTGATGAGAATAAACGAACTACAAATAAAACTTAACTAATCGACGATAACTAATTAATCGATTGCATATAACCATTGACATTTCAACAGTTAACGACACACAAGCAGACTAAACATGTAAAAAGGTGATTGAGTGGTTTTGACAGTAACCAAAGAACTTATCAAGAAATTTAACTAATCGACCACTTTTAACCAAGTTGAATATACAGTTCATCACAAACAGATATAATTAACAAACAAAGAAGATCGACCAAATAAAAGGTCTGTTACAGATGAACAGAAATGAAAGAAAAATTGAATTTTTTTAAAATAAACTAAACTAAACATGTAGCAGATAAGAATCATGCGTATAAAATAGCAGGAAGAAGAAAAGGTACCTCAGGCACTCAAAGAACACAGATGACCCAGGCTTGAACTGGACTTGACCTCTTTGAGGTCGAACAGACTTTAATCGAAGTTTTCTCAACTGAGAACACCTCGATTAAGGTCTATTAGACCCCAATCCCTCTTTTAATTGGACAGATTCCATACTTTTGAATTCTAGGGTTCATACGGTCTGATTTTGGGGCTTGAAGCTTTCTGGTTAGATTCGAACCAAACCAAGCTTGGTTTGGTTAAGAGGGAGGTCAGGGGAGTAACTGGTGTGAATTTGGGAGAGATTGGCATAGATTAGGTTTTGGCTCGAATCTTCAAATGAAGATTCGAGAAGATGTAGGTTGATTCGAGCCAAACTAACATTGGATTTGGATTCAGGGTGGCTAGAAGGATCTATGGTGTTAAGGAGGTGGCCGACGGCGTTGATGCCGCCGGGTTTATGGCGAAGGGGCGCCATAGCAGTTAGGGTTTGGTGAGGGTGGTCGTCTTTGAGAGACGATGATGATGAGAGAGACGAGGAGGGGGGGTCTGAAGGGGGGCGGGGTGCATTTTGGGGTCATATACTGAGTTAGGGGATTCGATCCTGGCCATTGGATCAAATGAGATTGATGGCCAAGATCTCTTCATTAAGGGGAACGGTGCCGTTTTGATTAAATGAAGATTGGGTCGGTCTTGGGGGTGAAATGGGTCGGGTATAAAGGAGTGATTGAGGCCGTTGGATTGAATGAGATGAATGGCCCCGATCAAAGCCCCTGAAACATCGTCGTTTGGCCTTAGACGAGAGTTGTACTGGACCGTTCGATTAGCTTGATCGACGGCTCAGATTTGAGGTGCCAATATGGCGCCTGAGGGATCAAGAGACCAGACTGGGTCATGAAATGAATTGGGCCTGATTCTTGGTCTCAGATTTAAGCCCAAATCCGAATTTCTCTTCAATTTTCAACTCTTTTCTTTTCCTTCTTTATAATTAAACAAAATTCCTAATTAATTTGTAAAAATCAAAAATAACTACACTAATATTAATTAATACTTAACAACAATTAACACGCCAATTAACACATTTAATTAAAAAAAAATCATACAATGACAACAAATAGAATAAAATACATATTTTTGTGATTTTCATTTTGTAAAACAAACTTAATTACTCCTAATTGTAGAATTAAATCCTAAATGCAAATGAGACATATTTTTTGTATTTTTTATTAATTTAACAAATAAACATGCCATACAAAAATGCAAATAATACAAGGAAAATAAAAGAAAATTCCCAAAAATTGCAAACAAACAGAATTATTTTATTTTTTTTGAATTTTCTAGGAGTAATTCATATGTAGGGCAAAAATCACGTGCCACAAGCCCTAATGTTGGCCAAAAAAAAGGTGACTAGGGAATGGAGGCCCTGTGTCTAGAATCTCAACTTAGGGATTGGATATCTAATGTTGGCAAAAAAAACGACTAGGTAATGGAGTCCCTATGTCTAAAATCTCAACTTTGGGATTGGAGCCCTAATCTTGGTAAAAAGGCGACTAAGGAATGGAGGCCCTATGTCTAAAAATTCCAACTCAGGGATTAGAGCCCTAATGTTGGCAAAAAAGGCGACTAGGGAATGGAGGCCCTATGTATAAAAATCTCATCTCAGGGATTGGTGTCCTAATGTTATCAAAAAAGACGACTAGGGAATGGAGGTCCTACGTCTAAAAACCTTAACTCAGGGATCAGAACCCAAATGTTGGCAAAAAAAGGCGATTAGGGAATGGAGGCCCTATGTCTAGAATCTCAACTTAGGGATTAGATACCTAAAGTTGGCAAAAAAAACGACTAGGTAATGGAGGCCCTGTGTCTAAAATCTCAACTTTGGGATTGGAGCCCTAATATTGGTAAAAAAGGCGACTAAGGAATGGAGGCCCTATGTCTAAAAATCTCAACTCAGGGATTGGAGCCCTAATGATGGCAAAAAAGGCGACTAGGGAATGGAGGCGCTATGTCTAAAAATATTATCTCAGGGATTGCTCCCCTAATGTTAGCAAAAAAGACGACTAGGGAATGGAGTACCAACGTCAAAAAATCTCATCTAAGGGATTAGAGCCCTAATGTTGACAAAAAAAGGAGACTACGGAATGGAGGCCATATGTCTAAACATCTTAACTCATGGATTGGAGCCCTAATGTTGTCAAAAAAGACAACTAGGGAATGGAGGTCCTACGTCTAAAAATAGCAACTCAGGGATTGAAGCTCTAATGTTGGCAAAAAAAGGTGACTACGGAATGGAGGCCCTATGTCTAAAAATCTTAACTTTGGGACGGGAGCCCTAATGTTGGCAAAAAAGACGACTAGGGAATGGAGGCCCTATGTCTAAAAATCTCAACTCAGGGATTGGAGCCCTATTGTTGAAAAAAAAAGGCGATTAGGGAATGGAGGCCCTATGTCTAAAAATCTCAGCTCAGGAATTGGAGCCCCAATGTTGGCAAAAAAGGTGACTAGGGAAGGAATGCCCTATGTCTAAAAATCTCAAAGTAGGGATTGAAGCCCTAATGTTGGCAAAAAAAAAAGGTGACTACGGAATGGAGACCCTATGTCTAAAATCTCAACTTTGGGATTGGAGCCCTAAACTTGTCAAAAAAGGCGACTATGGAATGAAGGCCCTATGTCTAAAAATCTCAACTTAGGGATTGGAGCCCTAATGTTGGCAAAGAAAGATGACTAGGGAATGGAGGCCCTATGTGTAAAAATCTCAACTCAGGGATTGTAGACCTAATGTTGACAAAAATGGCGATTAAGGAATGGAAGCCCTATGTCTAAAATCTCAACTTAGGGATTTGAGCCCTAATTTTGGCAAAGGCGACTAGGGAATGGAGGCCCTATGTCTAAAAATCTCAACTCAGGGATTGGAGCCCTAATGTTGGCCAAAAAAAAGGCGACTATGGAATGGAGGCCCTATGTCTAAAATATCAAAATTGGGATCAGAGCAATAATCATGGCAATAAAGGAGACTATGGAATGGAGGCCCTATGTGGAGCCCTAATGTTGGCAAAGAAAGGCGATTAGGGAATGGAGGCCCTATGTCTAAACATCTTAACTCAGGGATTGGAGCCCTAATGTTGGCAAAAAAAACAAGTAGGGAATGGAGGTCCTACGTCTAAAAATAGCAACTCAGGGATTGGAGCTCTAATGTTGGCAAAAAAAAGTGACTACGGAATGGAGGCCCTATGTGTAAAAATCTTAACTTAGGGACGGGAGCCCTAATGTTGGGAAAAAAGACGACTAGGGAATGGAGGCCCTATGTCTAAAAATCTCAACTCAGGGATTGGAGCCCTAATGTTGGAAAAAAAGGCGATTAGATAATGGAGGCCCTATGTCTAAAAATCTCATCTCAGGAATTGGAGCCCCAATGTTGGCAAAAAAGGCGACTAGGGAATGGATGCCCTATGCCTAAAACAATTTACTCAGGGATTGGAGCCCTTATGTTGGCAAAAACGCGACTAGGGAATGGAGGACCTATGTCTAAAAATCTCAAATTAGGGATTGAAGCCCTAATGTTGGCAAAAAAAAAAGGTGACTAGGGAATGGAGGCCCTATGTCTAAAATTTCAACTTTGGGATTGGAGCCCTAAACTTGTCAAAAAAGGCGACTATGGAATGGAGGCCCAATGTCTAAAAAATCTCAACTCAGGGATTGGAGCCCTAATGTTGGCAAAGAAAGGTGATTAGGGAATGGAGGCCCTATGTGTAAAAATCTCAACTTAGGGATTGTAGACCTAATGTTGACCAAAAAGGCGATTAGGGAATGGAAACCCTATGTCTAAAATCTCAACTTAGGGATTTGAGCCCTAATTTTGGCAAAGGCGACTAGGGAATGGAGGCCCTATGTCTAAAAATCTCAACTCAGGGATTGGAGCCCTAATGTTGGCCAAAAAAAGGCGACTAGGGAATGGAGGCCCTATGTATAAAATATCAAAATTGGGATCAGAGCAATAATCATGGCAAAAAAGGAGACTAAGGTATGGAGGCACTATGTGGAGCCCTAATGTTGGCAAAGAAAGGCTATTAGGGAATGGAGGCCCTATGTGTAAAAATCTCAACTCAGGGATTGGAGCCCTAATGTTTGGAAAAAAGGCGACTAGGGAATGGAGGCCTTATGTCTAAAAATCTCAACTCAGAGATTGGAGCCCTAATGTTGGCAAAAAAGGCAACTAGGGAATGGAGGCCCTATGTTTAAAATATCAACTTAGGAATTGAAGCCCTAATGTTGGCAAAATGTGACTATGGAATGGAGGCCTTATGTCTAAAAATCTCAACTCAGGGATTGGAGCCTTAATGTTGGCCAAAAAAAAGGCGACTAGGGAATGGAGGCCGTGTGTCTAGAATCTCAACTTAGGAATTGGATATCAAATGTTGGCCCAAATGTTGGCAAAGGCAACTAGGCAATGGAGGATCTATGTCTAAAAATCGCAACACAGGGATTAGAGCCCCAATGTTGGCAAAAGAAAGGCGACTAGGAAATGGAGGCCCTATGTCTAAAATTTCAACTTTGGGATTGGAGCCTTAATCTTGGCAAAAAGGCGACTAGGGAATGGAGTCCCTATGTTCATAAATCTCAACTCAGGGATTGGAGCCCTAATGTTTGCAAAAAAAGGAGACTATGGAATGGAGGCCCTATGTCTAAAAATCTCAACTTAGAGATTGGAGCCCTAATGTTGGCAAAAAAGGCGACTAGGGAATGGAGGACCCATGTTTAAAATCTCAACTTAGGAATTGGAGCCCTAATGTTGGAAAAATGTGACTAGGGAATGGAGGCCCTATGTCTAAAAATCTCAACTCAGGGATTGGAGCCCTGTCACACCTCCTTTTTCCGGCACCCGCGAGGGCGCAAGGGAGTTTTTCCAATTAAAGGACAATCGAAACGGGATTATTATTAAATAATCAGAGTCGCCACTTGGGAGATTTTATGGTGTCCCAAGTCACCAGTTTAATCCTGAATTGAGGAAAATATTGATTCTGTTTAACAGTCCGCACACCAGAAATCCAGATAAGGAATTCTGTTAACCTGGGAGAAGGTGTTAGGCATTCCCGAGTTCCGTGGTTCTAGCACGGTCGCTCAACTGTTATATTCGGCTTAATTATCTGATTTTAACAATTATGAACTTACGCAAATTTTAACTTTTGAACCGCTTTTATCAATTTTATTATTATTATTATTATTATTATTTTACGGAGAATTACAACGTTGTGAAAACGTATCTCGAACCACGTCACAGTCAATGTACCCGTGATTATCGACACATTTCGACCCCGTTGAGATTTGGATTTGGGTCACATAAAGGCGCACCCGTATTTACGAAAGTAATTTATTAAAGACGCGCCTAAAGCGACTAGCGTATCATTATTTTGGGGAGAGGCCGTGAAAATTCACTAAGCGGCCAACTCCGAAGTCTATCCAATTATTATGTCCTTTTATTGAGGGCCCCGCAACTTGTGATTTATTTGGCGAGGCACGCCTCATTTTTATTTTTTAAAGGATACCCTGAAGCGACTATATTTTTCTATTTTTCGTTCTTCGTCCATATCTAAAAATGAAAGAAGAAAAGGTCCTACTTTATTTACATGCTTACGAGTTAATTATAGCTGGGTTCTGAATGATTCGCAAAAATGAACGTAGTAGGCAGTTCATTTGACAATTATGGGCCCACGCCCAATCGTGTATGGTACAAAACTGGACCTGGACCGTCTTTATCCTAAAGTTGGGCCTAACTAATTATTCTACACGTGTTCAAACTTTAAGAAGCAGAAAATAAAAGTGATATCTAATGAAACCTGTTTTTACAGATTTAGGTAAGCAAATTGTCAATTAAAATAATTTAAGCTATTGAGTAATTAACCTAAAGCCTGATGTGCATTCTTAACATGCTTTAAACAAATAAACTGAAGATGGCAGAACATTATTACTACACCATATGTCTTCTTTAACTAGAATACATAGACTATTGGTCCAATAAACTACTACGAACTGTTCCGCTATACATATCTAACAATTACATGATTATAGTAAGAGAAACTAACTGATGTATATACAACTTAAGGTTCAGAAATACAACTAGAATAAATTCAGAATGTTAGCTCTTCATTCATGCTTCGAATATCTTACAAGATGTACCAGTGTATCAGTATTGTGTACCTGGCATTTGGAAAGCAAAGAAGATGAAGATCAGTAGGAAGCAATAGCAGCACACACACAACAACAGCAACAGGAAACGGGATATAAAATCCAACACATCCTCAAAACAACAGAGTTAACACTACATCAACAGGATTTCAACCAGAAAATCAACTCTACTAATTCAAATTGCGACTTTACAGATTTTTGAACACTAGATCAGAATAGTATTACTGCACAACCTTCAAATCTAGATTGATTGATCAATGAAACATTATCACCTTGAATTCTTCTACTAGTTCTAATGTTTTTTTTTTTTTTGGAATTATGAATTTCGAAAATTTGGATCTAGAATGGTAGATTCCTTGGAGGAAGTTTTCATATTTTTCACACTTCTCTCTGCTCCCCCTTTTTTTTCCAGCATTGTCCCTTAATAGGCATTTTATTCGTGCTATGCCCACTACTAAGTTATCCTTTTATTTGTTAATCACTCCCACTATCCTAGTGCTTTAATTTTAACTAATATTGCCCAATTCAGCCCCTGAAATTCAGTAATAAGTGCCCTTCCCACTATTGAAGCACTACCTTTTATTAAACAACTCCCAGCTTACCCCTTACAGCGCCTATTAATTACCCCCTTAACCTTTTATCCTTACCCCTTTCCTTACTTTCCAGCCCAAAATATTCTCCTCTATGTGTATCTTTTACCCTTTTATTATCACTTATACTATTTCTAATTCCCAATCAGGCAAACATCTATCATTTCTTAGTGGTCCCTACCCTACCAATTAGTTCAAATTAAAGCACATTAGGACCCCACTGGACATACCACTTAGTCAAACCAATTTTCCATTTTTGAACTTCCCAAATTATCGCTGGAAACCCCTGGTATTACTGTCCTAACCCACAACTATTAATCAACATTAAAACTAGTTAATTCTTAAAAATCTATTTAATCCTAACAACTAAACAGAACTAACTTATGATCACATTGAATCAATACAGCTATAACCAATCCTTAAGGGGTTCAAGTGAAAACTAAAGAGGAAACCAACAGATGAACTGAAACTAATTAACATAGTAAAACTTAATTAAGTATCAAATTCCAACTTGCATTCAGATTGGACAAAACAGTATCCAAATTAGAATTAATACAAAAATGCATCGGTCCTATACAAAATGCAGGATTATTAACAGTGCTAAAGGCCTAAGGATCAAAATATAAGATATTCGACATCAAACCATTTGATGAGAATAAACGAACTACAAATAAAACTGAACTAATCGACGATAACTAATTAATCGATTGCATATAACCATTGACATTTCAACAGTTAACAACACACAAGCAGACTAAACATGTCAAAAGGTGATTGAGTGGTTTTGACAGTAACCAAATAACTTATCAAGGAATTTAACTAATCGACCACTTTTAACCAAGTTGAATATACAGTTCATCACAAACAGATATAATTAACAAACAAAGAAGATCGACCAAGTAAAAGGTCTGTTACAGATGAACAGAAATGAAAGAAAAATTGAAAAAAAAAATTAAATAAACTAAACTAAACATGTAGCAGATAAGAATCATGCATATAAAACAGCAGGAAGAAGAAAAGGTACCTCAGGCACTCAAAGAACACAGATGACCCAGGCTTGAACCGGACTTGACCTCTTTGAGGTCGAACGGAATTTAATCAAAGTGTTCTCAACTGAGAACACCTCGATTAAGGTCTATTAGACCCCAATGCCTCTTTTAATTGGACAGATTCCATAGTTTTGAATTCTAGGGTTCTTACGGTCTGATTTGGGGCTTGAAGCTTTCTGGTTAGATTCGAACCAAACCAAGCTTGGTTTGGTTAAGAGGGAGGTCAGGGGAGTAACTGGTGTGTATTTGGGAGAGATTGGCATAGATTAGGTTTTAGCTCGAATCTTCAAATGAAGATTCGAGAAGATATAGGTTGATTCGAGCCAAACTAACATTGGATTTGGATTCAGGGTGGCTAGATGGATCTATGGTGTTAAGGAGGTGGCCGACGGCGTTGATGCCGCCGGGTTTATGGCGAAGGGTCGCCATAGCGGTTAGGGTTTGGTGAGGGAGGTCGTCTCTAAGAGACGATGATGATGAGATAAACGAGGAGAGGGGGGGGGGGGTTTGAAGGGGGCGGCATGCATTTTGGGGTTATATACTGAGTTAGGGGATTCGATCCTGGCCGTTGGATCAAATGAGATTGATGGCCATGATCTCTTCATTAAGGGGAACGGTACCGTTTTGATTAAATGAAGATTGGGTCGGTCTTGGGGTTGAAATGGGTCGGGTATAAAGGAGTGATTGAGGCCGTTGGATTGAATGAGATGAATGGCCCCGATCAAAGCTCCTGAAACGTCGTCGTTTGGCCTTAGACGGGAGTTGTACTGAACCGTTCGATTGGCTTGATCGATGGCTCAGATTTGAGGTGCCAATACGACGTCGTTTGGTGAGGTATGAGGGATCAAGAGACCGGACTGGGTCATGAAATGAATTGGGCCTGATTCTTGGTCTCAGATTTAAGCCCAAATCCGAATTTCTCTTCAATTTTCAACTCTTTTCTTTTCCTTCTTTATAATTAAACAAAATTCCTAATTAATTTGTAAAAATAAAAAATAACTACAAAAATATTAATTAAAACTTAACAACAATTAACACGCCAATTAACACATTTAATTAAAATAAAATCATACAATGACAACAAATAGAATAAAATACATATTTTTGTGATTTTCATTTTGTAAAACAAACTTAATTACTCCTAATTGTAGAATTAAATCCTAAATGCAAATGAGACATATTTTTGTATTTTTTATTAATTTAACAAATAAACATGCCATACAAAAATGCAAATAATAAAAGGAAAATAACAGAAAATTCCCAAAAATTGCAAACAAACAAAATTGTTTTATTTTTTTTGAATTTTCTGGGAGTAATTCATATGTAGGGCAAAAATCATGTGCTCACAAGCCCTATTGTTGGCCAAAAAAAGGTGACTAGGGAATGGAGGCCATGTGTCTAGAATCTCAACTTAGGGATTGGATATCTAATGTTGGCAAAAATAAATGACTAGGTAATGGAGTCCCTATGTCTAAAATCTCAACTTTGGGACTGGAGCCCTAATCTTGGTAAAAAGGCGACTAAGGAATGGAGTCCATATGTCTAAAAATCTCAACTCAGGGATTGGAGCCCTAATGTTGGCAAAAAAGGCGACTAGTGAATGGAGGCCCTATGTCTAAAAATCTCATCTCAGGGATTGGTGCCCTAATGTTAGCAAAAAAGACGACTAGGGAATGGAGGTCCTACGTCTAAAAATCTTAACTCAGGGATCGGAACCCAAATGTTGGCAAAAAAAGGCGATTAGGGAATGGAGGCCCTATGTCTAGAATCTCAACTTAGGGATTAGATACCTAATGTTGGCAAAAAAAACGACTAGGTAATGGAGGCCCTATGTCTAAAATCTCAACTTTGGGATTAGAGCCCTATAATTGGTAAAAAAGGCGACTAAGGAATGGAGGCCTTATGTCTAAAAATCTCAACTCAGGGATTGGAGACCTAATGTTGGTAAAAAAAGCGCCTAGGGAATGGAGGCACTATGTCTAAAAATATTATCTCAGGGATTGGTCCCCTAATATTAGCAAAAAAGACGACTAGGGAATGGAGTACCTACGTCTAAAAATCTCATCTAGGGGATTAGAGCCCTAATGTTGGCAAAAAAAGGTGACTACAGAATGGAGGCCCTATGTCTAAACATCTTAACTCAGGGATTGGAGCCCTAATGTTGGCGAAAAATACAACTAGGGAATGGAGGTCCTACGTCTAAAAATAGCAACTCAGGGATTGGAGCTCTAATGTTGGCAAAAAAAGGCGACCACGAAATGGAGGCCCTATGTGTAAAAACCTTAACTTAGGGACGGGAGCCCTAATGTTGGCAAAAAGACGACTAGGGAATGGAGGCCCTATGTCTAAAAATCTCAACTCGGGGATTGGAGCCCTAATGTTGGAAAAAAAAGGCGATTAGGGAATGGAGGCCCTATGTCTAAAAATCTCAGCTCAGGAATTGGAGCCCCAATGTTGGCAAAAAAGGCGACTAGGGAATGAATGCCCTATGTCTAAAACACATTACTCAGGGATTAAAGCCCTTATGTTGGCAAAAAAGGCGACTAGGGAATGGAGGCCCTATGTCTAAAAATCTCAAATTAGGGATTGAAGCCCTAATGTTGGCAAAAAAAAAAAGGTGACTAGAGAATGGAGGACCTATGTCTAAAATCTCAACTTTGGGATTGAAGCCCTAAACTTGTCAAAAAAGGCGACTATGGAATGGAGGCCCTATGTCTAAAAACCTCAACTCAGGGATTGGAGCCCTAATGTTGGCAAAGAAAGGCGATTAGGGAATGGAAGCCCTATGTCTAAAAACCTCAACTCAGGGATTGTAGACATAATGGTGACCAAAAAGGCGATTAGGGCATGGAAGCCCTATGTCTAAAAACCTCAACTCAGGGATTGTAGACATAATGGTGACCAAAAAGGCGATTAGGGCATGGAAGCCCTATGTCTAAAAACCTCAACGCAGGGATTGGAGCCCTAATGTTGGCGAAGAAAGGTGATTAGGGAATAGAGGCCCTATGTGTAAAAATCTCAACTCAGGGATTGTAGACATAATGTTGACCAAAAAGGCGATTAGGGAATGGAAGCCCTATGTCTAAAATCTCAACTTAGGGATTTGAGCCCTAATTTTGGTAAAGGCGACTAGGGAATGGAGGCCCTATGTCTAAAAATCTCAACGCAGGGATTGGAGCCCTAATGTTGGCCAAAAAAAAGGCGAATGGGGAATGGAGGCCCTATGTCTAAAATATCAAAATTGGGATCAAAGCAATAATCATGGAAAAAAGGCGACTAGGGAATGGAGGCCCTATGTGGAGCCCTAATGTTGGCAAAGAAAGGCGATTAGGGAATGAAGGCCCTATGTGTAAAAATCTCAACTCAGGGATTGGAGCCCTAATGTTTGCAAAAAAAGGCGATTAGGGAATGGAGGCCCTATGTCTAGAAATCTCAACTCAGGGATTGGAGCCCAAGTGTTGGCAAATAAGGCGACTAGGGAATGGAGGCGCTATGTCTAAAAATATTTTCTCAGGGATTGGTCCCCCTAATGTTAGTAAAAAAGACGACTAGGGAATGGAGTACCTACGTCTAAAAATCTCATCTAAGAGATTAGAGCCCTAATGTTGGCAAAAAAAGGCGACTACGGAATGGAGGCCCTATGTCTAAACATCTTAACTCAGGGATTGGAGCCCTAATGTTAGCAAAAAAGACAACTAGGGAATGGAGGTCCTACGTCTAAAAATAGCAACTCAGGGATTGGAGCTCAAATGTTGGCAAAAAAAGGTGACTACGGAATGGAGGCCCTATGTGTAAAAATCTTAAATTAGGGGCGGGAGCCCTAATGTTGGCAAAAAAGATGACTAGGGTATGGAGGCCCTATGTCTAAAAATCTCAACTCAGGGATTGGAGCCCTAATGTTGAAAAAAAAAGGCGATTAGGGAATAGAGGCCCTATGTCTAAAAATCTCAACTCAGGGATTAGAGCCCTAATGTTGGCAAAAAAGATGACTAGGGAATGGAGGTCCTATGTCTAAAAATCTCAACTCAGGGATTAGAGCCCTAATGTTGGCAAAAAAGATGACTAGGGAATGGAGGTCCTATGTCTAAAAATCTCAACTCAGGGATTAGAGCCCTAATGTTGGCAAAAAAGATGACTAGGGAATGGAGGTCCTATGTCTAAAAATCTCAACTCAGGGATTAGAGCCCTAATGTTGGCAAAAAAGATGACTAGGGAATGGAGGTCCTATGTCTAAAAATCTCAACTCAGGGATTAGAGCCCTAATGTTGGCAAAAAAGATGACTAGGGAATGGAGGTCCTATGTCTAAAAATCTCAACTCAGGGATTAGAGCCCTAATGTTGGCAAAAAAGATGACTAGGGAATGGAGGTCCTATGTCTAAAAATCTCAACTCAGGGATTAGAGCCCTAATGTTGGCAAAAAAGATGACTAGGGAATGGAGGTCCTATGTCTAAAAATCTCAACTCAGGGATTAGAGCCCTAATGTTGGCAAAAAAGATGACTAGGGAATGGAGGTCCTATGTCTAAAAATCTCAACTCAGGGATTAGAGCCCTAATGTTGGCAAAAAAGATGACTAGGGAATGGAGGTCCTATGTCTAAAAATCTCAACTCAGGGATTAGAGCCCTAATGTTGGCAAAAAAGATGACTAGGGAATGGAGGTCCTATGTCTAAAAATCTCAACTCAGGGATTAGAGCCCTAATGTTGGCAAAAAAGATGACTAGGGAATGGAGGTCCTATGTCTAAAAATCTCAACTCAGGGATTAGAGCCCTAATGTTGGCAAAAAAGATGACTAGGGAATGGAGGTCCTATGTCTAAAAATCTCAACTCAGGGATTAGAGCCCTAATGTTGGCAAAAAAGATGACTAGGGAATGGAGGTCCTATGTCTAAAAATCTCAACTCAGGGATTAGAGCCCTAATGTTGGCAAAAAAGATGACTAGGGAATGGAGGTCCTATGTCTAAAAATCTCAACTCAGGGATTAGAGCCCTAATGTTGGCAAAAAAGATGACTAGGGAATGGAGGTCCTATGTCTAAAAATCTCAACTCAGGGATTAGAGCCCTAATGTTGGCAAAAAAGATGACTAGGGAATGGAGGTCCTATGTCTAAAAATCTCAACTCAGGGATTAGAGCCCTAATGTTGGCAAAAAAGATGACTAGGGAATGGAGGTCCTATGTCTAAAAATCTCAACTCAGGGATTAGAGCCCTAATGTTGGCAAAAAAGATGACTAGGGAATGGAGGTCCTATGTCTAAAAATCTCAACTCAGGGATTAGAGCCCTAATGTTGGCAAAAAAGATGACTAGGGAATGGAGGTCCTATGTCTAAAAATCTCAACTCAGGGATTAGAGCCCTAATGTTGGCAAAAAAGATGACTAGGGAATGGAGGTCCTATGTCTAAAAATCTCAACTCAGGGATTAGAGCCCTAATGTTGGCAAAAAAGATGACTAGGGAATGGAGGTCCTATGTCTAAAAATCTCAACTCAGGGATTAGAGCCCTAATGTTGGCAAAAAAGATGACTAGGGAATGGAGGTCCTATGTCTAAAAATCTCAACTCAGGGATTAGAGCCCTAATGTTGGCAAAAAAGATGACTAGGGAATGGAGGTCCTATGTCTAAAAATCTCAACTCAGGGATTAGAGCCCTAATGTTGGCAAAAAAGATGACTAGGGAATGGAGGTCCTATGTCTAAAAATCTCAACTCAGGGATTAGAGCCCTAATGTTGGCAAAAAAGATGACTAGGGAATGGAGGTCCTATGTCTAAAAATCTCAACTCAGGGATTAGAGCCCTAATGTTGGCAAAAAAGATGACTAGGGAATGGAGGTCCTATGTCTAAAAATCTCAACTCAGGGATTAGAGCCCTAATGTTGGCAAAAAAGATGACTAGGGAATGGAGGTCCTATGTCTAAAAATCTCAACTCAGGGATTAGAGCCCTAATGTTGGCAAAAAAGATGACTAGGGAATGGAGGTCCTATGTCTAAAAATCTCAACTCAGGGATTAGAGCCCTAATGTTGGCAAAAAAGATGACTAGGGAATGGAGGTCCTATGTCTAAAAATCTCAACTCAGGGATTAGAGCCCTAATGTTGGCAAAAAAGATGACTAGGGAATGGAGGTCCTATGTCTAAAAATCTCAACTCAGGGATTAGAGCCCTAATGTTGGCAAAAAAGATGACTAGGGAATGGAGGTCCTATGTCTAAAAATCTCAACTCAGGGATTAGAGCCCTAATGTTGGCAAAAAAGATGACTAGGGAATGGAGGTCCTATGTCTAAAAATCTCAACTCAGGGATTAGAGCCCTAATGTTGGCAAAAAAGATGACTAGGGAATGGAGGTCCTATGTCTAAAAATCTCAACTCAGGGATTAGAGCCCTAATGTTGGCAAAAAAGATGACTAGGGAATGGAGGTCCTATGTCTAAAAATCTCAACTCAGGGATTAGAGCCCTAATGTTGGCAAAAAAGATGACTAGGGAATGGAGGTCCTATGTCTAAAAATCTCAACTCAGGGATTAGAGCCCTAATGTTGGCAAAAAAGATGACTAGGGAATGGAGGTCCTATGTCTAAAAATCTCAACTCAGGGATTAGAGCCCTAATGTTGGCAAAGAAGGGTGATTAGGGAATAGAGGCCCTATGTGTAAAAATCTCAACTCAGGGATTGTAGACATAATGTTGACCAAAAAGGCGATTAGGGAATGGAAGCCCTACGTCTAAAATCTCAACGTAGGGATTTGAGCCCTAATTTTGGTAAAGGCGACTAGGGAATGGAGGCCCTATGTCTAAAAATCTCAACTCAGGGATTGGAGCCCTAATGTTGGCCAAAATAAAAAGGCGACTAGGGAATGGAGGCCTTATGTCTAAAATATCAAAATTGGGATCAAAGCAATTATCATGGCAAAAAGGCGACTAGGGAATGGAGGCCCTATGTGGAGCCCTAATGTTGGCAAAGAAAGGCGATTAGGGAATGGAGGCCCTATGTGTAAAAATCTCAACTCAGGGATTGGAGCCCTAATGTTTGCAAAAAAAGGCGATTAGGGAATGGAGGCCCTATGTCTAAAAATCTCAACTCAGGGATTGGAGCCCTAGTGTTGGCAAAAAAGGCGATTAGGGAATGGAGGCGCTATGTCTAAAAATATTTTCTCAGGGATTGGTCCCCTAATGTTAGTAAAAAAGACGACTAGGGAATGGAGTACCTACGTCTAAAAATCTCATCTAAGGGATTAGAGCCCTAATGTTGGCAAAAAAAGGCGACTACGGAATGGAGGCCCTATGTCTAAACATCTTAACTCAGGGATTGGAGCCCTAATGTTGGCAAAAAAGACAACTAGGGAATGGAGGTCATACGTCTAAAAATAGCAACTCAGGGATTGGAGCTCAAAAGTTGGCAAAAAAAGGTGACTACGGAATGGAGGCCCTATGTGTAAAAATCTTAACTTAGGGGCGGGAGCCCTAATGTTGGAAAAAAAGACGACTAGGGAATGGAGGCCCTATGTCTAAAAATCTCAACTCAGGGATTGGAGCCCTAATGTTAAAAAAAAAGGCGATTAGGGAATGGAGGCCCTATGTCTAAAAATCTCAGCTCAGGAATTGGAGCCCCAATGTTGGCAAAAAAGGCGACTAGGGAATGAATGCCCTATGTCTAAAACACTTTACTCAGGGATTGGAGCCCTTATGTTGGCAAAAAAGGCGACTAGGGAATGGACGCCCTATGTCTAAAAATCTCAAATTTGGGATTGAAGCCCTAATGTTGGCAAAAAAAAAGGTGACTAGGGAATGGAGGCCCTATGTCTAAAATCTCAACTTTGGGATTGGAGCCCTAAACTTGTCAAAAAAGGCGACTATGGAATGGAGGCCCTATGTCTAAATATCTCAACTCAGGGATTGGAGCCCTAATGTTGGCAAATAAAGGTGATTAGGGAATGGAGGCCCTATGTGTAAAAATCTCAACTCAGGGATTGTAGACCTAATGTTGACCAAAAAGGCGATTAGGGAATGGAAGCCCTATGTCTAAAATCTCAACTTAGGGATTTGAGCCCTAATTTTGGCAAAGGCAACTAGGAAATGGAGGCCCTATGTCTAAAAATCTCAACTGAGGGATTGGAGCCCTAATGTTGGCAAAAAAAAGGCGACTAGGGAATGGAGGCCCTATGTCTAAAATATCAAAATTGGGATCAGAGCAATAATCATGGAAAAAAAGGCGACTAGGGAATAAAGGCCCTATGTGGAGCCCTAATGTTGGCAAAGAAAGGCGATTAGGGAATGGAGGCCCTACGTGTAAAAATCTCAACTTAGAGATTGGAGCCCTAATGTTGGCAAAAAAGGTAACTAGGGAATGGAGGCCCTATGTTTAAAATCTCAACTTAGGAATTGGAGCGCTAATGTTGGCAAAATGTGACTAGGGAATGGAGGCCCTATGTCTAAAAATCTCAACTCAGGGATTGGAGCCCTAATGTTGGCAAAAAAAAAAGGCGACTAGGGAATGGAGGCCGTGTGTCTAGAATCTCAAGTTAGGGATTGGTTATCAAATGTTGGCCCGAATGTTGGCAAAGGCGACTAGGAAATGGAGGACCTATGTCTAAAAATCGCAACACAAGCATTAGAGCCCCAATGTTGGCAAAAAAAAGGCGACTAGGAAATGGAGGCCCTATGTCTAAAATCTCAACTTTGGGATTGGAGCCTTAATCTTGGCAAAAAGGCAACTAGGGAATGGAGTACCTATGTTCAAAAATCTCAACTCAGGGATTGGAGCCCTAATGTTTGCAAAAAAGGAGACTATGGAATGGAGGCCCTATGTCTAAAAATCTCAAATCAGAGATTGGAGCCCTAATATTGGCAAAAAAGGCGACTAGGGAATGGAGGACCTATGTTTAAAATCTCAACTTAGGAATTGAAGCCCTAATGTTGGCAAAATGTGACTAGGAATGGAGACCCTATGTCTAAAAATCTCAACTCAGGGATTGGAGCCCTAATGTTGGCAAAAAAAAAGGTGACTAGGGAATGGAGGCCCTGTGTCTAGAATCTTAACTTAGGGATTGGATATCTAATGTTGGCAAAAAAAATGACTAGGTAATGGAGTCCCTATGTCTAAAATCTCAACTTTGGGATTGGAGCCCTAATCTTGGTAAAAAGGCGACTAAGGAATGGAGGTCCTATGTCTAAAAATCTCAACTCAGGGATTGGAGCCCTAATGTTGGCAAAAAAGGCGACTAGGGAATGGAGGCCCTATGTCTAAAAATCTCAACTCAGGGATTGGAGCCCTAATGTTGGCAAAAAAGGCGACTAGGGAATGGAGGCCCTATGTCTAAAAATCTCATATCAGGGATTGGTGCCCTAATGTTAGCAAAAAAGACAACTAGGGAATGGAGTTCCTACGTCTAAAAATCTTAACTTAGGGATCGGAACCCAAATGTTGGCAAAAAAGGCGATTAGGGAATGGAGGCCCTATGTCTAGAATCTCAACTTAGGGATTAGATACCTAATGTTGGCAAAAAAACGACTAATTAATGGAGGCCCTATGTCTAAAATCTCAACTTTGGGATTTGAGCCCTAATATTGGTAAAAAAATGCTACTAAGGAATGGAGGCCCTATGTCTAAAAATCTCAACTCAGGGATTGGAGCCCTAATGCTGGCAAAAAAGGCGACTAGGGAATGGAGGCGCTTTGTCTAAAAATATTATCTCTGGGATTGGTCCCCTAATGTTAGAAAAAAATACGATTAGGGAATGGAGTACCTACGTCTAAAAATCTCATCTAAGGGATTAGAGCCCTAATGTTGGCAAAAAAAGGCCACTACGGAATGGAGGCCCTATGTCTAAACATCTTAACTCAGGGATTGAAGCTCTAATGTTGGCAAAAAAGACAACTAAGGAATAGAGGTCCTACGTCTAAAAATATCAACTCAGGGATTGGAGCCCTAATGTTGGCAAAAAAAGGTGACTACGGAATAGAGGCCCTATGCCAAAAAATCTTAACTTATGGACGGGAGCCCTAATGTTGGCAAAAAAGAAGACAATGGAATGGAGGCCCTATGTCTAAAAATCTCAACTCAGGGATTGGAGCCCTAATGTTGGAAAAAAAAGGTGATTAGGGAATGGAGGCCCTATGTCTAAAAATCTCAACTCAAGGATTGGAGCCCTAATGTTGGCCAAAAAAAAGGCGACTAGGGAATGGAGAACCTGTGTCTAGAATCTCAACTTAGGGATTGAATATCTAATGTTGGCAAAAAAAAAAACGACTAGGTAATGGAGGCCCAATGTCTAAAATCTCAACTTTGGGATTGGAGCCCTAATCTTGATAAAAAGGCGACTAAGGAATGGAGGCCCTATGTCTAAAAATCTCAACACATGGATTGGAGCCCTAATGTTAGCAAAAAAGGCGACTAGGGAATGGACGCCCTATGTCTAAAAATCTCATCTCAGGGATTGGTGCCCTAATGTTAGCAAAAAAGACGACTAGGGAATGGAGGTCGTATGTCTAAAAATCTTAACTTAGGGATTGGAGCCCAAATGTTGGCAAAAAAGGCGATTAGGGAATGGAGGCCCTATGTCTAGAATCTCAACTTAGGGATTAGATACCTTATGCTGGCAAAAAAGGCGACTAGAGAATGGAGGCCCTATGTCTAAAACTCTTTACTCAGGGATTGGAGCCCTTATGTTGGCAAAAAAGGCGACTAGGGAATGGAGGCCCTATGTCTAAAAATCTCAAATCAGGGATTGGAGCCCTAATGTTGGGGAAAAAGGCGACTAGGGAATGGAGGCGCTATGTCTAAAAATCTCATCTCAGGGTTTGGTGCCCTAATGTTAGCAAAAAAGACGACTAGGGAATGGAGGCCCTATGTCTAAAAATCTCAACTCAGGGATTGGAGCACTAGTGTTGGAAAAAAAGGCTATTAGGGAATGGAGGCCCTATGTCTAAAAATCTCAACCCAGGGATTGGAGCCCCAATGTTGGCAAAAAAGGCGACTAGGGAATGGATGCCCTATGTCTAAAACACTTTACTCATGGATTGGAGCCCTTATGTTGGCAAAAAAGGTAACTAGGGAATAGAGGCCCTATGTCTAAAAATCTCAAATTAGGGATTGAAGACCTAATGTTGTAAAAAAAAAAAGGTGACTAGGGAATGAAGGCCCTATGTCTAAAATCTCAACTTTGGGATTGGAGTCCTAATCTTGTCAAAAAAGGCGACTAGGGAATGGAGGCCCTATGTCTAAAAATCTCAACTCAGGGATTGGAGCCCTAATGTTGGCAAAGAAAGGTGATTAGGGAATGGAGGCCCTATGTGTAAAAATCTTAACTCAGGGATTGTAGACCTAATGTTGACCAAAAAGGCTACTAGGGAATGGAAGCCCTATGTCTAAAATCTCAACTTAGGGATTTGAACTCTAATTTTGGCAAAGGCGACTAGGGAATGGAGGCCCTATGTCTAAAAATCTCAACTCAGGGATTGGAGCCCTAATGTTGGCAAAGAAATAAAAAGCGAATAGGGAATGGAGGCCCTATGTATGAAATCTCAAAATAGGGATTAGAGCAATAATCATGGCAAAAAAGGTGACTAGGGAATGGAGGCCCTATGTGGAGCCCTAATGTTGGCAAAGAAAGGCGATTAGGGAATGGAGGCCCTATGTGTGAAAATCTCAACTCAGGGATTGGAGACCTAATGTTGGCCATAAAGGGACTAGGGAATGGAGGCCCTATGTCTAAAATCTCAACTTAGGGATTTGAGCCCTAATGTTGGCAAAGGCAACTAAGGAATGGAGGCCCTATGCCTAAAAATCTCAACTCAGGGATTGGAACCCTAATTATGTCTAAAAAAAAAGGGCGACTCAAGAATGGAGGCCCTATGTCTAAAATCTCAATATTGGGATTGGAGCACTAATCATGGCAAAAAAGGCGACTAGGGAATGGAGGCCCTATGTCTAAAAATCTCAACTCAGGGATTGGAGCCCTAATGTTGGAAAAAAAAGGTGACTAGGGAATGGAGGCACTATGTCTAAAAATCTCCACTCAGGGATTGGAGCCCTAATGTTGGAAAAAAAATGACTAGGGAATGGAGGCCCTAAGTCTAAAATTCTGTACTCAGGGATTGAAGCCCTAATGTTGGCAAAAAAAGGCGACTAGGGAATGGAGACCCTATGTCTAAAATCTCAACTTAGGGATTTGAGCCCTAATGTTGGCAAAGGCGACTAGAGAATGGAGGCCCTATGTCTAAAAATCTCAACTCAGGGATTAGAGCCCTAATGTTGGCAAAAAAAAAAAAGGCGACTAGGGAATGGAGGCCATATGTCTAAAATCTCAACTTTGGAATTGGAGCCCTAAACTTGGCAAAAAAGGCAACTAAGGAATGGAGGCCGTATGTCAAAAAATCTCAACTCAGGGATTGGAGCCCTAATGTTGGGAAAAAAGGCGACTAGGGAATGGAGGCCCTATGTCTAAAAATCTCATCTTAGGGATTGGTGCCCTAATGATAGCAAAAAAGATGACTAGGGAATGGAGGTCCTATGTCTAAAAATCTCAACTCAGGGATTGGAACACTAATGTTGGTGAATGGCAACTAGGGAATGGAGGCCCTATGTCTAAAAATCTCAGCGATTAGAGCCCTAATGTTGGCAAAAAAAGGCGACTAGGGAATGGTGGCCCTATGTCTAAAATCTCAACTTAGGGATTTGAACCTTAATGTTGGAAAAAATGCGACTAGGGAATGGAGGCCCTCTGTCTAAAAATCTCAAATCAGGGGTTGGAGCCCTAATGTTTGCAAAAAAAGGCGTCTAGGGAATGGAGGCCCTATGTCTAAAAATCTCAACTTAGAAATTTGAGCTCTAATTTTGGCAAAAAAGGAGACTAGGGAATGGAGGCCCTATTTCTAAAAATATCAAATCAGGTATTGGAGCCCTAATATTGGCAAAAAAAGCGACTAGGGAATGGATGCCCTATGTCTAAAACTCTCAACTCAGGGATTGGAGCCCTTATGTGGGCAAAAAAGGCGACTAGGGAATGGAGACTCTATGTCTAAATATCTCAAATCCGGGATTGAAGCCCTAATGTTTGTAAAACGGCAACTAGGGAATGGATGCCCTATTTTTAAAAATCTCAACTTAGGGATTGGATCCCTAATGTTGGAAAAAGGCGACTAAAAAAAAGGCCACTAGGGAATGGAGGCCCTATGTCTAAAATTCTCAACTCAGGGATTTGAGCCCTAATGTTGGCAAAAAATGCGACTAGGGAATGGATACCCTATGTCTAAAAATCTCAACTTTGTGATTGGAGCCCTAATGTTGGCAAAAAGGCGATTAAGGAATGGAGGCCCTATGTCTAAAAATCACAATTCACGGATTGGAGCCCTAATGTTGGCAAATAAGTAAAAGATTGATATTGGATATTCTAAACTACCCTTTTTTTTGGGATTTTATTCTTACCTCTTTTTTTTCTTTTCATTTCAAACCATTTTTTTAGTAAAAATAATGTAGAAAAGAATTTGGAGGAGACTTCCCTTTTTGATTGATAATTGCTGCAAAACTATTTTTAGCACTTGTATGTTTCTTTTTCCTTTTTGGTTGCACCTGCTTCTTGCACGGTTGCTTTGGATTGCACCTGTTTCAAATTTTCAAACAAAGAACAACTATTTGTTTGAAATGGTGGATGGAATTGTGGCCTTAATTGCCTCAATCGCTTGATCTCGGCCCAGCTTCTTTGATGAAGATCTCAGTTGCAACTTCTTGTTTCTAGGGACCAATTTTATTTCAGGACATAAAAACCTCTGTTTTTTTCCAGATTTTTACATGACGGGTGGTTGGTGGAACTCAACCTTTTCGACTTTATTTTGCCTTCGTAGGTCTTTCATTTCTACCCTCTTTCTTCCAACTTTAATTTAAGATCATTTTGGTACCTTGGTTTTTCAAACTTTTGCCGAGATGATTAGCCACGTGGGACTCAACCTTTTCAACTTCATTTGCCTATATAGGCACTTCAATTTGATTGTCTCCTTCCAAGAGTTTTCAATTATGGACTATTGGCCGCCATGGCCAGTCGAGGTCGACTTGGTGCACCTGCTGAGGCTAAGTGATTTTTTTGCACATTGACTCGTGTCAAATGAGAACCCTGTAAATCAGTCTTACCATCCTTTCTTCTTCTTAGTTTCAGGACAGAGTTAGACCGAAAGGGATTCAAAGAAAACAAACAATGGACTGGAGAATGAGTTTAAAACAAGAAGTGTCCCTTTCAGGAAAAGGAAAGAAGGACTTATCTGGAATACATGCGGACTTCAATGAACATGACATGCCTTTTCGACTAGATACCTGATCTCTGTAAACCGTCCGACTCTCAGAATTTCATCACAACTTTTGCCTCAAAATCAAGAAACCTTGACAGGACTCTGTTAGTGCTAATGGCTGTGAGGATCCTCTGTTCGATCAGGGGTGACCTTTGCGGGTTTTCACAAGCTGACCTCTCTCATTTCTCTACTCACCATCGCCTTATAGTGCTCTTTGCGAGTTTTCAGTAACCAGACTATCTCATTTTGATTTCTTTGCTTACTGTCGCCTCACGGTGCCCGTGTGGGTTTTCACTAATAAGATTCTTTCATTTTATTTTTCTCATTTTGACTGTATCAGATTCAAGTAGCTATATTCTCTGATCCTTGAACATTCTCACTGATTGATCGGAAGGACTTTTACAAGGCTTGGGTAAAAAGGATTTGGATTGAGTTACAACTTTGTAACCTTTTGGGCGGGATCATCGCCGAACCGTTATAACATCTGCCCCAGTTTCACTTTTTGGGGAACTTTGGAGTTTTATTTTGGTGTGACTGAACCCCAGAGAGAGGATGCCTACGTATCCTTTCAGAATCAACTCGAACGTAGTTCAGGGAAACATTTTATTTTGTTGTTTTTGTTGTTCTTTTCTTCTTCTTTTTCTTTGCCTTTTTTTGATTTTTTCTTTTTTTTACAAACGTCTTTGAGTTCCAAAGAGGATAATAAAAGAAAGGTATCAGGCTCAAAGGGTTAACAAAGGTTTGGAGTGTTTGGGGTAGAGAGAATAAAAGTGTTCATCATCCCAATCAGATAATGTTATTGCTGCAGGAGGATTAGACATAGTACCTTTTGACAGCATCTACATTTACAGCTGTTTCAGGTTCATTTCCTTCAATGTCTCCCAGATACAACACCCCTTTTGGCAATAATTTTCTGATAATGTATGGGCCTTTCCAGTTTGGAGCAAATTTTCCTTTTGCTTCCTGATGATGGGGGAGAATACGCGTTAAAACGAGTTGCCCCACTTCAAAGTTTCTAGTCCGTACTTTCTTGTTGTAGGCACGTGCCATTCTTTATTGATACAACTGCCCGTGGTAGACCGCGGCCATTCGCTTTTCATCGATCAAGGTCAACTGTTCCATATGGGTTTTGACCTACTCACTGTCTTCAGTTTCATCTTCAACAATGATCTGGATAGAAGGGATTTCAACTTCCGTGGGTATTATGGCTTCAGTTCTATAATCCAAAAGGTACGGGGTTGCTCCGACCGATGTGCGCATAGTAGTGCGATACCCCAACAATGCAAAAGGAAACTTTTCATGCCACTGCCTGAAACTTTAAATCATCTTTCCTAAAATCTTTTTGATGTTCTTGTTTGCTGCTTCGACGACACCATTGGATTTGGGACGATAAGGAGTAGAGTTCCGATGCGTTATCTTGAATTGTTCACATATCTCCCTTATCAAATGAATATTCAAAATTGCAGCATTATCCGTAATGATAGTTGCAGGAATACCAAAACGACAGATGAGGTTGGAATGCATGAAGTCTACTACAGCTTTCTTGGTGACAGATTTGAGAGTAATTGCTTCGACCCACTTTGTGAAGTAGTCGATAGCGACCAATATGAATCTATGTCCATTTGAAACTTTCGGCTTAATTGGCCCAATGACATCCATGCCCCAGGCAACAAATGGCCAAGGTGTTGACATCGGATGAAGTTCTGTAAGCGGTGCATGAATCAAGTCTCCGTGCACTTGACATTGATGACATTTTCGGACGAAGCTGAAGTAGCCTTTTTCCATAGTCATCCTGTAATAGCCCGCTCGAAGGATTTTCTTTGCCAAAACATACTCGTTCATGTGGGGTCCGCACACTCCTGCGTGCACTTCATACATAATTCTTCTGGTCTCTTTGGTGTCAATGCATCTTAACATGTTGAGATCCGGAGTCCTTTTGTACAAGACATCACCGCTCAAGAAGAAACCACTTGCAAGTCATCTAATGGTCCTTTTTTATCCCCAGTGGCTTGCTCGGATATTCTTTAGTTTTCAGAAATCTCTTGGTGTCATGATACCATGACTAAACACTCAGTTCTGCTTCAACCGTATGGCAGTAACCGTGCTTTTCCCGAATTTGGATTTCCAATGGGTCAATATGGGCATTGCCTGGGTATGGCAGCATAGAGGCCAAAGTAGCGAGCGCATGGGCTAACTCTTTGTGAAAATGAGGAATGTACCTGAACTCAACTAACATGAACCGCCTACTAAGATCTTCCACATATTGACTATAGGGAATGAGTTTGACATCTCGAGTTTCCCATTCGCCTTGAGCTTGTCGAATAATCAGATCTGAATCACCCATGTTCAATAATTCTTCGACATCTTGGTCGATTTCCATGTTCATACCCATAATGCAGGCTTCATACTCAGCAGTGTTGTTTGTGCAGAAAAACCGAAGCTGGGCTGTGGCTGGATAATGCTGACTCGTGGGTGAAATCAAGATTTCCCCAATTCCAACGCCTTTTGGGTTCAGAGCTCCATCGAAGAGCATTTTCAAAACATTGGTTTCTTCGGATATTACCTCAATGGAATTTACCTCTTCATCCGGGAAGTAGGTTCTCAAAGGCTGGTATTCATCATCGACAGGGTTTTCACCAAAAAAATTGCTAAAGCCTTGTCTTTCATTGCTGTGCGGGTGACATATACTATGTCAAATGCAGTGAGCAGGATTGGCCACTTTGCTAACCTCCCTGTGGGCATTGGCTTCTGGAATATGTATTTGAGAGGATCCAACCTTGTTATGAGGTAAGTAGTGTAGGCTAGCAAGTAATGCCTCAGCTTCTCAACGTCCCAAGTTAAAGCACAACAAGTTCTTTCCAACAAAGTATACTTAGCTAAATAACTTGTAAACTTCTTACTCAGATAGTAAATTGCCTACTCTTTTTTCCCGGTCACGTCATGTTGCCCGAGGATACATCCAAAAGAATTCTCCAAGATTGTCAAATACAGAAACAAAGGCCTCCCAGGTTCAGGTGGGACCAAAACTGGCGGATTCGACAAATATTCTTTGATTTTGTCAAAAGCTTCCTGACACTCATTCGTCTATTTGACTACTACATCTTACTTTAACTGCTTGAAGATGGGTTCACATGTAGAAGTCAACTGAGCAATGAATCGGCTAATGTAGTTCAACCTTCCCAGTAGGTTATATCCTTTTTCTTGGTTCTTGGAGGAGGCAAATCCTGAATAGATTTTATCTTTTTTGGGACTAGCTCGATGCCTTTTCGACTGACTACAAATCCTAAGAGCTTGCCAGACGGAACCCCAAATGCATATTTGGTTGGATTTAGCTTCAAATCATATTTGCGTAGCCACTCAAAGAATTTTCTCAAATCCCGAACATGGTAGTCTTGTGTCTTGGACTTGATGATCACATAATCTGCATAAACCTCTATCTCTTGGTGCATCATGTCATGAAAAATGGTAGTCATGGCACTCATGTAGGTTGCCCCGGTGTTCTTCAAACCAAAAGAAATGACCCTGTAACAGTAGGCGCCCTAGGGTGTGGTGAAAGCTGTCTTTTCCGCATCCTCTTCATCCATCAACACCTAGTGATATCCTACATAACAATCCACGAAAGACTGTATCTCATGTTTGGCAAAGGGAAATTGTTTGGGACTTGCTTTGTTTAAATCTCTATAATCCATAGACACTCGAGTTTTCCTGTCCTTCTTTGGTGTGAGCACGTGATTTTTTCCCTATGTGAATTACTCCCAAAAACTTTAAAATAAAATAATTTTTTCTTTGTTTGCATTTTTGTGGATTTTGTGGTATTTTATGCTATTATTTGCATTTATATATGCATGTTTATATTGTGTAAATTAATTGAAAAATACAAAAAATATAGCATCTTCATTTAGGATTTGAATTTTTCACCTTTTTAGATTTTAAGTAAATTATTGTTTTACAAAAAATAACGTATTTTGCACTTTTAGTGTTTAATGTCAAATTTTGTGATTTTCTTTTAATTTGGTATTTAATTATTTGTGATAATTACTACTTAGAATTAATCAATATTTTTAAAGCTAATTTAGGGTTTTATAATTTAATTTAGGATTTTTGGAAAATAGTTTGGGAAATAAATAGAAAAAGGAAAAGAATTAAATAGAAGACGAAAAATTTGGCCAAAAATCCCCAGGCCAAAAAAATTACCCGTCCAAACCCACCCCAGAACCGGCCCAATACTAGCATGAAACCCGGTCCATCACCAGCCAGACTAAGCGACATCGTTTGGACATGATTTAATCTATATCGTTCGTGTAGTTTGATCAAATAGTCAAAAACCTTACCCACAACCCAAGCCCGATCCGGCCCGAACTGATCTAGTACCCATGTGACCAAAATGACCCCGTTTCCCGTGTATGAATTGATCTGAGCCATCGATCCATTTCAATCCAACGGCCAAAACACATTTTCCCTATTTTAATAAAACTAATCTAACGACCTGACCCCTCAAACCCCCCCTCCTCTCTGGTCTCTCACCTTCAGAGACGCTCTTGACCATCCGCCTCACTCTGCCGCCTTCCGCTTGCCGAAAATTACCCACGGTGATGGACGGTGGCCGATCAGTCCAAAAAATACACCGTAGAATCCTCTCACCATCCTCTTCCCAAATCCCAACTTCCTTTCCTTCGAATATCCCTAGATCTGGTTGAATATTGATTTGAAAACATGAACCCTAGCGCCGCCTCCAACTGACCCTAAATTTACACCATAAGACCTCCTCACTCCCCTCTTTCCAAAACTGTAGCCCTTTACCCTCGAACTCCTAGAATATTGAATCAGAGGTTCAAGATTTTGGGGCTCAAACTTGAACCTGCACATGATTGTTCTGACTCAAGTATTCAAGAAGCTTTGGGGCCAATTTTTATCGCGAAATAGCGTCCCTCGCTTGTTCTTGACAAAGAACAAGAGATTGGCACTATTTTGTGGTTTAAATCGGTGGGGTCATTCTTGAGTTCGGGTTTGTTAGGTGAGTTCCTTCTATATTTTGATTCATTTTGACATTTCAGCTTTCTTTCTTCTTCTTTTTTTCTTCGAACAATTTAATTAAGATTTGAATAAGGTTTGAAAGTGTGAATTGCCCATTCATTTTCTGTAGTTCATTTCATATTTGTGTATGCCATTAATTAATCCTATAGCTGATTTTGGTTTTCGATCTAGTTGAAGGAATTAATTCTTCGGTTTATTGTTATTGTAATTATGATAATTTAGAACTTAGGAGTGATAATTAACAGGGGCATAGAGGATAGTTTAGGCAACGGATAAGGAAATTCGAATAATTGAATAGGGTCTGCCAACATTGTCTAGTGGTATACTACTGGAATAATTAAAAAGAAGGTACGAAGTAGTGGAATGAAATAAAAAATTAGAAAAGGGTATTGGTAGTGGAGATTTCATTAGTTTAATGTCCTTTTAGGAGCTGGAAATTAGATAACATAGGAGGCATAATTAAAAGGCTAAAAAATACAGATGTAAAGGGGAATACAGTCTGGAAAGGGGAGGAACATGATTAAAAGAAGGCAGAATTCAGAAAATAGGAGGATATTCAATGATATATAAGGAGGAGGTCTGAAGTTTAAAAGGAAGAGAGAGAGAGAGAGACATTGGTATACAAAAAGGAGAACTTAAAAAAGATAGAAAAGTGAGGATTTCTGAAACGACTCTACTGTTCCATTGAAACTTTTCTTCTCTTTGTTGGTTTCTAAAGTTTCCCAATCTTGAACATTCTAATTCATATACAGAAACACAAGTTTTACTGTTCCATTAGATTCCTTCAGTGGTTTTGACTGCTTTTCAATTTCTGAAACGGTTTTTGATCCATCCAAATGAGAAATGGATTAAAAGTGGTCATCAAAAGCCTTGGTTTGAAAGATTGCTGGGTATTATTTGTCTGAACTTGACATCAAGCTGTTAGATTTAGTTCTGGGGTTGGTGCTATTTTTTTGCTGGTTGTTGTGGTGTTGATTTCTACTGCTGCACCTACTGATACTCCATTTCTTGTTTTGTTCGTTTCCAGGTATACACTTCTCCACCCCACTTGAATGAAAAACTTGACTTAAGAATCACAAATGGATCTTGAGGCTTTGAGTTGTATTCAGTTTGAGTTGAATTAGTAATGTAGCTTACATATCTGCTTTGTTATGTTTAGAAATCCCATTTGCTGTCTTCTAAGCTATGAATAATATAACCATAGATTTAGCTTTTGAATGTCATATGGTAGGTTAGTTTGATGTCTATTCCAGTCTGGTTCTTATATGTAGTCATTTTACCATTCATTTGTGTAAGGACAGTAGCTTGATTGGTTTCAATGCAATTGACTCGAGTCTGTTCATTTTAAGTTGTTAGATCTATTGGGAATTGATTTCTATGCATAGCTTATGTATTCTTTTAGAATCTGTGTTGGTATTACTTGTTTAGTGTATTGTTTTTTTAGAATTTAAGCAAGGCTTTGGTATCATCGAAGAACTGTGATTCAAACCATGAATTCACAGTTCAGTTGAATCCTAAACTTGCTAAGCCACGTAGGATCTTCTGTATTTTCTTTGATTTTTCACTCATTTACATCCTTAAGTGTACATGTTACAGAATATGTACCCTGTGTTTGGCATAGAGGTTCATTTGCCACCCCCCAAAAAAAAATGATGCCTAATGATTACTTAGCTTTGAGTTATTCAAAGGTATTTTTTTGTTCCTCTCTTGTTGCAACCATTAAACATGGAAATTAAGTATGTGTATGTTTCTTTAGTCCTAATTAATTGGCTTTGGATGACCCTGGGGTCATTTGATAAAAGGGTGCTGCAGTTAGTGGAATTTTGGTATGGCCTGCGTTACTTTGTTTTGAACTTAAGCATTTGGTTCTGCATGGAGTGAACCTGTTGGATCACAAAACTGGGCCCAATATTGGCCCTTGTTGACTGAGGGGCAAATATCAATTACCTTTCGTACTAGATGCAGTTGTTCCATCGATATGGGCTTATTTGGTCCCAAGTCAGGAAACTTTAGGACTAGACCATTTTTGCGTTGTTTATCAGGTATACCTTTTGTTTTTTAGGATCAATTTTCTTTCAAAGGTTGTTGTTGGACCAGCAGCCTTTTAAATTGAATAGAGGCATTAGCTCTTATATAAATACACAATTCCCTTATGATCTTTTGATTAATTAGTCTTTTATTAATCGAGATGTGCCATGAACATACAATACAAATAGTTATGGCTCTCATGAGTTAGTGTAGAAACCTTTAGGTAGAATATTTCGAGGTGTGCCATACCAAACAAAAATGACAATTGCATGTCCCTCGTGTGATTAATCAAGTTTATCCTTAGAATTTGAGGCGTGCCATTTAGTAAATTTCCATGGCCCTTGCAAAGTTGCAAACGCGTAGTTGCTTTAGGTGCATTATTTTAATAATTTATCTTCCTAAACTCGGGTGCACATTTATGTGACCCAAATCCAAATCTCAACGTTGGATAAAATATGTTGCAGACTGTGGGTGCATTTATGTGACGTGGATGAAAACATATTTTAAATAACGTTGCATCTTCCTTTAAAAAATGAATAAAAGCGGTTAAATTAAAATTGCACATAAGTTCAAAACTGTTTTGAAATCAGATAATTATGCCAGTTATAATAGTTGAGAGACCGTGCTAGAACTATGAAACTCGGGAATGCCTAACACCTTTTTCCGGGTTAATAGAATTCCTTACCCGGATTTCGGGTTCATGGACTGTAATACAGAGTCAACCTTTTACTCGATTCGGGATTTGAACCGATGACTTAGGACACCATAAATTATTCCAAGTGGCGACTATGAATTTTTTTTAACAAAATAATCCCATTTTGATTGTCTTTTAATTGGAAAAAACTCCCTTAAATCCCTTCCCAGGGGTTTAGTGAAAAAAGAGGTGTGACAGCTCTGGCGACTATGCTGGGGACGTAACCCAGAACCACTAGTTCAGGGTTAGAAATTCGAGCTTAGATAAATTATTATATTTGACTTTATCTGTTATATGATTTTATTACATGTCTGGTCCTAATGTGCTAAATGTTTCTTTTTACCGCTTTGATATTTGAACTGCATATATATAAACTATTACAAAACCTTTCTTTTCTCATCTTCGGGGATGTGCTCGCTGGTTGAGACTCCCTATTCTGTTAGTGTCGTACCTTAAAATAATAAAGAGGCTCGTAGAAGTTACTAAGCCGGATGGCCTTTTGGTTCCCGGTACGTAGCCCTCTTCTCGACTCGAGTTGTTCGCTCAGGTACACAATCTAGAATATATACCCAGGTTTTGAACCTAGAATAACTTAGCCTCATGCCGGATCCCTAGTAGGAACACTTGTTTGCATCATGTGCATTTAACTTAGGGGACTCAACACAGGGTTTGGGTCCGTCTAAGACAGGTGTACCCAAAATAACAGACCATCTTGATGCTTCCTATGTGCTACATATTGCATTTCTTCAAGGATAAAAGGGTCATTTGGCGGACAAATGATAGCTTTGGGCAAATAAAAAATGAAAAAAAAGTGAAGTGTGAAGATAAAGCAAGCTGGGCCCAATTATGTTGTAAAAAAAATGAGCTTGAAAATTTAAAAATTTTTTTTTTGCACTTTTTCATCATTTTCCCAAAATCAGAAAATAAAAAAAATGAAAAAAGAAAGAAAATACAAAAAAGATTTTGCATGTTCCATCATTTTCAAGGAAAAGACATAAAACATGTTTTCTCTAATTAGTTCTTTCTTTTTGAAAAAAATGAAATAAATTCTCGACCATGTTCAATCTGGCCGAACTACGCATACATGATTCTCGTCTTTTGGGGCGTGATATGTAGGCAACCCACATAGGGTCCGATCTTCCTAGTAAATCTTAGGTTCTTGGCTTTGCGGGGTCTTAGCCAAATTTTGCACTTCTAGCCGCCTTTTGGCCAAATAAGCCATTATTCAAAAATAAATCATATCTTGCATGTGTCCAGTAGGGATTATTATTGTCTCACATAGTATTGGTTTATGTTTTCTCATACAGGTGTGGATTTACTTACCGGAATTTGAGCATGACAGATACCCCAGGATCACTGCATTCAGGAGCTGCTCGAGGAGCCATTTTATGTTTTTGGGTCCATTGTTCATGTTTTACTTTCTAGTCCTGTATAGTAGTATTCAGTCTTTTAGGTGATGTTAGTGTTTGTAATAGTCTAATAAGTTTGCCTAGCATTTTGTTATTGTATTTCTTATTTTGTATTTGGAAATGTGTTAAAATCCCCCCCAAAAAAAGAGAAGAAATTTTGCGTTTTATATTTTTGTTATAAGTTTTCTTTGGAATACTAATTCTAGAAATAAAAAAAAAAATTCTTTTGAGATTGTTTTTCCTTTAGGCAATTAATATCAAAATAAAAATTGTTTTTATATTTCCTCTACAATATTAGGACCAAAATTTAAAAAGAAAAAAAGAATATTCTTTTAGTACTTCTTTAAAAGCATTCTTTAAGGTATTAATTTCAAAATTTCAAAAAGATTTTCTTTTGAGGTTCTTCTTTAGGAAACTAATGAAAAATGAAAAAAAAAATCCATTTATTTTCATTAGAACTTTAGGACATTGTACATAGAAGAAAAGAAAACAACATGATTTCCTTCCTAAAAAAAAGTTAAAAAAAAATATTTTTCTCTTCTAGGATTTTTCCTTGATAGAGAATTTGTGTCAAAAGGACAAAATAAAAAAAAATCCGTTAAGCTGGAGTTTAAAATAGGTTATAGATCATTGAGTCTAGAAAATTAAAAAAAAAAGAAACAGATTTGTTTCTTTTACTTCCCTTATCTCGTCATAGTAGTCATTGAGGTAAAACAGAAAAAAAGAAAAAGAAAATGAGAATGTTAGTTTGTTTACTTTATTCCCGATCTTTCAGAACTACGCAAAGATCTGATTCATGCGGGGGCATGATACGTAGGCAACCTACATAGGGTTCGATCGAATTATTTTTTTTATTTATCAAAAGAAAAAAGAAAAGAAAAAAAAAGGAAAAGAAAGGGAAAAGAAAGGGAAAAAAAGAGGTGAAATCATGGGATGTGAGAAATGAGAGGGAAGAAAAAAGTGATAATCAGAAAGGGAAAAAGGGGAAGGAAAATGAGCGAGCTAAGAAGTGCGAGAAAAAAAGAAGAAGATTCAAATGGACAAATTGGGATGATGCCAATTGACCTTATGACCCTCGAAGTCATTCTAGAACTATTAGTTGTTGCTAGGTGCATGGCACACAATGTGATATTTTTGCTGTTAAATGCTCTAACGCTAACGTGCTGGCCGCATCTTGTTGTACTCATAGCAGAAGGGTGGTTGGTTTGTGGTTCTTGAAGTGGTAACTATTCTCTACAACATAAAGCCAAAAGGCAATAGCAGAAAATGACAGAACTGAGTTGGTTGATATGGGTGCTCGAAAGTAGTTGGTTGAACAGAACACTGGTTTGGTTGATGAGGCAAGGATGTTAAGACAACACATGATGGACATGTATCAGGCCTGGATGAATGGGAAGGAACCACCCCCGCCACCACCTGGCTTCTTAGATGCTACCTGTATCCAAGCTTTGGCACTTCCCAACCTCCCCAGTATCTCCATCACTCTTCTTCCAATTACCTCTCCCCAAAATTTCCCTCCTGTCATATCCACTACCCCCAACAATGAATACCCAGTCAAAGCTTGTGATGCCCAATATTATCCCTCAAAGGTCTCCCACAAGGTTGTTGATTCATACAAGAAGAGCCCTCGGGATGAGCTTCATGCTGAAAATGAAAAGGTTACAGGAAAAGTAGGGCGACATGAGATATCCATAAAGCTGAAAGGCGTAGAACAATCCTTAAAGAACATGCAAGGTATGGGAGACCAGGTTAGCACGTCTTGCAAAGAATTGTGTATGTTCCCCGACGTTCACCTGCCTGTAGGGTTTAAAGTGCCAAAGTTTAACTTGTATGATGGGGTGGAGATCCGGTAGCCCATCTAAGGGGTTATTTCCGTGAAATGAGAAGTGTTGGCGAGAAAGATTATTTGTTGATGGCGTATTTCAGTGAGAGCCTGATTGGGGCAGCTTTGGAATGGTATAATTATCAAGATGTCGGGAAGTGGCATACATTGGGCGACATGGCTCAAGATTTTGTGAGGCGCTTTCAGTACAATATAGACATTGTCCCAGGCCGCTCCTCCCTATCTCAGATGGAAAATAAACCCAAGGAAAGTTTTAAGGATTTTTGGCTTAGATAGAACAAACAAGTTGCTCGGGGTGGTCCTTCCATTGATAGAAAAAATATCGCTGAGCCCCACCGACGACAGGTTCCAGTGGTCATTCTGCCAAACGTCTTTAGCCTCAACTCCAACCCCAAACCTGTCCTCGAGCTCCACATAATCCACCTCACCATTATCCTCCGAACAATGATCGGTCATATGTCCAATCACTAGGTCAATCCCATCGCCAACGATAGGGTCCGATGGTCGTTCTTGCTAAATGCTTTCAGCTTCAATACCAACCCCGTGAACATCCCCAAACTCCACATAAGCCACCCCAGTATCATCCACCAAACAACATCTGGCCATCTGTCTAACCACCAGGTCACTCCCTAGGGCGAGCACTAGCATCCCAAAATTTTTGTGTGCATAGCATTTTCAAGCATCCAACAATCCTAGAAAACTGAGGCATGGAGGGAAACAAAGGCAAAAAGATAATTTCACGCCCATCGGAGAATCCTACACAAGTTTGTTTGAAAAGTTAAAGCATTCTATCGTGATTGAGCTTCTCCTCGGCTATACTCCAGACCCATATGCGAAAGGCTTTGATCCTACTGTTCGATACATGTACCACTCTAATATCCAGAGGCATAGCATTGAAGATTGTCGCTATTTGAAAAGGGAAATAGAAAGAATGATTCAAGAAGGGGTAGTTGTGGTCAATGACAATGACAGGGAGCATGCAAATCCTCTCGGGAACTTGTTGATTAAAGTTGATAATGGTCTTGGTAATATTGATGCGAAACTCAGTGGCTAAGATGTCGTGCTTGGTAATTGGGAAGACACTCCATTTCTTGATCAGTCGGAATGGAGTTTTGGTGGCTTATTTTGTTGTCATTTCTGTTGTTCGGGTTATTTTTGGGTTGTAATCCAGATATTGTCTTGTGACTCAAACCCTTGTATCCTTTCATTTTTCCTAGTTTGTTTAGTCGCAATAGCTCGCTTTTTGTTGTCTAGGTTTTTTCTAGGTTTGTAACCCCAGTTTAGTTTGCTTGTTTTGTTGTCCAAACCCTTTCACCATCTGTCTAATGTAATTTTCCTTTTTCTGTAATTTCTAGTCATTTTCATTTAGTTCTCTTTTCTTCTTATAGTTCTTTTTCTATTGACTCTAGTAACATGACATGCACATGTAATTCTCAGTCTGGTTTTAAAAGTCAGTTTAGTCATGAAACAATGAAACAATGTTGAAGATGCAGGGACATTTGAGGTAAATAAGTAAAGGCATTTTGAGATCAGTTCAAGCCCGAATTGTGTAAAACTGGGGAATATAGAACATAAAGAAACCCTATTAAAATGCATCATGCCACATCGGGTTGAAGTTAAAGGCAAGTTTGCCCAAATTGTCAGGGGCCGTACGTGGTAATGAGAGTGAGGGTGTTGTCCAATGATGCTTTGTAGTTAACAAATATAGAAGGCAAATGTGTGGATATGGTTATCAAGTTTGGTACAATCAAAAGATGTTATAAATGTTTTCCTTGGTTTGTTCAATTGTGTTGTTCGTACTTGGCATGTTTTGAAGATTGGAATGACGAAGGCATTTTGTTCTGTTATTTAAACACTTTATTCTTTGTTACCCCTTTGAGCCTTATTTATTTGTCTTTCATACACCTCTTTTGGAATCAGTAGTAAGGTTAAGAAATGCAAGCACAAAAGATAAGTAAAAGCAAAAGAGAAAAAGAGAAGGGAAAAGAATGAAAAGTGAAAGAAAAAAAGAAAAGAGAAGATAAACAAAAAAAAAGAGAAAAGGAAGAAAGAAAATAAAAGAAGAGAAAGAGGAAAAAAAGAAAAGAGAAATCACAACAACAAAGTAATTTCTATGACATGAACTACGTTCGACCTGATTCCTTTTAAGGATACATAGGCAGCCTCACGGTTCGGTCCCATCAAATTAAAAATCCAAAAGTCCCTGGGTAAAGAAACTGAGACAGAAGTTGCGGTTGTGCAAGAGATTTGATTTTGAAAGTTGTAATTTTGAACCCATTTGAATTGTTTTGAGCCTTTTGATACCATTTCTTTCTAAATCCATCCAAAAGCCCACATTACGTTCCAGATAAAGACCTTCCGATCAGTCTTCGTGAGATGGCAAGGCGAGCAAGTAGAGGTGAATCATATCCGGGGTAACACTCCAATCCAAAGGAGGGAAATTAAAAATGAGAGAGTCTTATTGGTGAAAACCCTCACGGGCACCGTAAGGCGACGGGAGTTAAGATAAATCCAAAATGAGAGAGTCGTATTTGTAAAAACCTTCACGGGCACCTTGAGGCAACTATAAGTTGAGAGAAAGGCAAAATTAGAGAGGCTTGATGGTGAACAACCCTTCGGGCACTACCCGTCGAATAATTATTGAGAATCAGATGGAAAATCACCAAATGGAGATTGTGAAAGATGACTAACGACAGAGCATCGAAGCCTAGTTTCACGGTTTGGGGGTATAACAGGAGTTGTACATCAGACTTGCTTGATAGAATATCCACAGGTGCATGTCATGGTCATTAGAGTTGGTATCCGCATCTGATAGGCTTCTACTTTGTAGCTTTCTTATTAGGAATCATCTCTTTCCATTGTCTTTTACTCTGTTCTTTTGTCATGTTTACTACCTCTTCCTGAGTCTGTCTGGTTAGAACAAGTGAGAAATGACTTCAAAATTTGCCACCAGCTTTCCAAATGCACAAAACAGGATCTGGCTGGCACATCAAAGTGGCATAATTCAAGAAAGAACAATAAACACACTAAGCTAGGAACAATCAACATGCTTTGGGGTCCCTATGAAATATATATGTTTGGTACCTATCAATTCATGGACAATACAACTGATGGAGTGTGTTGGGTGAACAGATCAAATATGTTTTCTATGATAATATTTACAAAGAAACCAATGACAAGCAAGGTCTTCCAAGTATAAATCAAAGTTATCATAGCAAGTGAAGGAGCAACAGACCTCAAGGCCAAGGCCAGTGGTTTAAGTCGAGAAAGAGCAGCATACACACGGAGTGGGTGGCAATTGACGTGTTTTGGGATTCATGTGAGACATAAAGGTTTGGTAGATGCCAGTTCATGAGCAATGCGACAAATAGAGGATATTGGGTCTAAACGGAGAAGAGGTATTTTCTGTGACAAAGGTGACAAATAAAGTGGTTAGTCAATAAACAAGCAAGGTCTTCCAAGTAGAAATCAAAGTTATCATGGCAAGTGAAGGAGCAACAGACCTCAATGCCAAGGCTAGTGGTTTAAGTCAAGAAAGAACCACATATACACAAAGTGGGTGGCAATTGACGTGCTTTGGGATTCATGTGAGACACAAATGTTTGGTAGGTGCCAGTTCATGAGCAATGCGACAAATAGAGGGTATTGGGTCTGAACGGAGAAGTGGTATTTTTCTGTGATAAGGGTGAAAAAGAAAGTGGTTAGTTAATAAACAAGAAAGGTCTTCCAAGTAGAAATCAAAGTTATCATAGAGAGTGAAGGAGCAACAGACCGCAAGGCCAAGTCCAGTTGTTTAAGTTAAGAAAGAACAGCATCCACACAAAGTGGGTGGCAATTGACGTGCTTTGAGATTCATGTGAGACACAAAGGTTTGGTAGATGTCAGTTCATGAGCAATGCAAAAAAATCGAGGATATTGGGTCTAAAAGGAGAGGAGGTATTTTTTGTGATAAAGACGATAGAAAAAGAGGTCAGTCAATAAATAGGCAAGGTCTTTCGAGTGGAAACCAAAGATACCACAGAGAGTGAAAGAGAAATCGCCCTCAAAGTTTAAGGCCACAAACCAACCACCACATTTTAAACTGGCAAGATTTTTCTTTAATTGAAATAGGGGCAAAGAATTTTGATTGTTTCGGAGGGACCATCAGTAAGGAAAGGCAAGCACCATACAGGTTTGACCGTAAATTCTTAGGACCCTCCTGGAAAATGGGACCTAGTTTAAAATTTAAAACAATCATGAGTAGCATAATCTAGCATAAATGTATCCCAAAGGAATATAAGTTGGTTTCAAAGAATGCATGTTTAGAAAAAAAATTCAATTAGGAGTTTTCAGGACCCTCCTGAATAATGGGACCTAGCTTTCAGATTTCCGTTGGATAACAAGATTTAGCATAAGCTCTGTTGTAGGGTAGTGTAATTCAGCCATAAAAAAATTGTCACTTTTAAGATAACACTTGACTTTTGATTTTCAGGACCCTCCTGAAAAATGGGATCTAGTTTAAAATCCAAAACAATCATGAGTAGCATAATCTAGCATAAATATACCGTAAAAGAATATAAGTTGGTTTCAAATATTACATGTTTAAAAAAAAGATTCAATTAGGAGTTTTCAGGACCCTTCTGAATAATGGGACCTTGCTTTAAGATTTCTATTAGATAACAAGATTTAGTACAAGTTCTGTTGTAGGGCAATGTAATTCAGCCGTAAAATTGTCACTCTTAAGATAAGACTTGATTTTTAATTTTCAGGACCCTCATGGATAATGGGAAATAGTTTAAGACCCTCTTAGATAACAAGATTTAGTGGAAGTCACACCTTTAGAAGATATAACTTAGATTTAAAATTGTCGTTTCATTAAGAATTGTCAGGACCCCCTCCTAAATAATGGGACTTAGCCTTAAGATTTCCATTAGTTAACAAGATTTAGCAGAAGTCACACCTTTAGAAAATATAATATAACTTCAAAATCATAATTGGGATCTAGCTTTCAAATTCTAAGTGATATTTGGTAACATGATTAAGTTAATACTCACAGATGTGCCCAGCCACCAAACTGGGCAGAAAATTTTCTTTGTGTTTATTTGTTTTGTTGAAGTCAGGTTCCCACCTGGAGAACAAGGGAATACAATTCAAGATTTGGCAATCGGGCGACCACCTGGAGAACAAGGGAATACAATTCAAGTTTGGTAATTAGGCACCCACTTGGAAAATAAGGGAATACAATTCAAATTTTTGTAACGAGGTGCCCACCTGCAGAACAAGGAAGAATAGTTGAAGATTTCTGAAGTCAACCGTCCACCTGGAGAACAAAGGACAATAGTCGAAGATTTTGGAAGTCAGGCATCCACCTGGAAAACAAGGACCAATCATTGAAGATTTTGGAAGTCAGGCATCCACCTGAAGAAAAAGGAACAATAGTTGAAGATTTTGGAAGTCAGGCGTCCACCTGGAGAACAAGGAACAATAGTTGAAGATTTTGGAAGTCAGGCGTCCACCTGGAGAACAAGGAACAATAGTTGAAGATTTTGGAAGTCAGGCGTCCACATGGAGAACAAGGAAAAATAGTTGAAGTTTTTGGAAGTCAGGCGTCCACCTGGAGAACAAGGAACAATAGTTGACATGTTTGGAAGTCAGGCGTCCACCTGGAGAACAAGGAACAATAGTTAAATATTTTTGAAGTCAAGCGTCCACCTGGAGAAAAAGGAACAAATGTTGAAGTTTTTGGAAGTCAGACGTCCACTTGGAGAACAAGGAACAATAGTTGAGGATTTTGGAAGTCAGGCGTCCACCTGGAGAACAGGGAACAATTGTTGAAGATTTTGGAAGTCATGCGTCCACCTGGAGAACAAGGAACAATAGTTGAAGATTTTGGTAGTCAGGCGTCCACCTGGAGAACAAGGACCAATAGTTGAAGATTTTGGAAGTCAGGCGCCCACTTGGAGAACAAGGAACAATAGTTGAAGATTTTGGAAGTCAGGCGTCCACCCGGAGAACAAGGAAAATTAGTTGAAGATTTTGGAAGTCAGGCGTCCACCTGGAGAACAAGGAAAAATAGTTGAAGTTTTTGGAAGTCAGGCATCCACCTGAAGAACAAGGAACAATAGTTGACGTTTTTGGAAGTCGGGCGTCCACCTGGAGAATAAGGAACAATAGTTGAAGTTTTTGGAAGTCAGGCGTCCACCTGGAGGAATATGAACAAATGTTGAAGTTTCTGGAAGTCAGAAATCCACCTGGAGAACAAGGAACAATAGTTGAGGATTTTGGATGTCAGGAATCCACCTGGAGAGTAAGGAACAATAGTTGAAGATATTGGAAGTCAGGCATCCACCTGGAGAACAAGGAACAATAGTTGAAGGTTTTGGAAGTCAGGCGTCCACCTGGAGAACAAGGAACAATAGTTGAAGATTTTGGAAGGCAGGCGTCCACCTTGGGAACAAGGACCAATAGTTGAAGATTTTGAAAGTCAGGCGTCCACCTGGAGAACGAGGAACAATAGTTGAAGATTTTAGAAGTCAGGCGTCCACTGAAGAACAAGGAACAATAGTTGAAGTTTTTGGAAGTCAGGCATCCACCTGAAGAACAAGGAACAATACCTGAAGTTTTTGGAAGTCAGGCGTCCACCTGGAGAACAAGGAACAATAGTTGAAGTTTTTGGAAGTCAGGTGTCCACCTGGAGAACAAGGAACAATAGTTAAAGTTTGTAGAAGTCAGGCGTCCCCTGGAGTACAAGGAAGAATAGTTGAAATTATGAAAGTAAGGCGTCCACCTGGAGAACAAGGAACAATAGTTGAAGATTTTTGAAGGCAAGCGTCCACCTGGAGAAAAAGGAACAAATGTTGAAGTTTTTGGAAGTGAAACGTCCACCTGGAGAACAAGGAACAATAGTTGAGGATTTTGGAAGTCAGGCGTCCACCTGGAGAACAAGGAACAATAGTTGAAGATTTTGGAAGTCATGCGTCCACCTGGAGAATAAGGAACAATAGTTGAAGATTTTGGAAGTCATGCATCCACCTGGAGAACAAGGAACAATCATTGAAGATTTTGGAAGTCAGGCGTCCACCTGGAGAACAAGGAACAATAGTTGAAGATTTTGGAAATCAGGCGTCCACCTGGAGAACAAGGAACAATAGTTGAAGATTTTGGAAGTAAGGCGTCCACATGGAGAACAAGGAAAAATAGTTGAAGTTTTTGGAAGTCAGGCGTTCACCTGGAGAACAAGGAACAATAGTTGACATTTTTGGAAGTCAGCCGTCCACCTGGTGAACAAGGAACAATAGTTAAAGATTTTTGAAGTCAGGCGTCCACCTAGAGAAAAAGGAACAAGTGTTGAAGTTTTTAGAAGTCAGACGTCCACCTGGAGAACAAGGAACAATAGTTGTTGATTTTGGAAGTTAGGAGTCCACTTGGAGAACAAGGAACAATAGTTGAAGATTTTGGAAGTCATGCGTCCACCTGGAGAACAAGGAACAATAATTGAAGATTTTGGAAGTCAGGC
>MU712236.1:158494-291635 GCA_026770625.1 Nicotiana glauca | reverse complement strand
GATAACTCGATACTAGTAAAAGAAATAAAACAGAGAAGCTTATTAAGAATTTGGATTCAGACTTCTAGCTCTAAGTTTTCTCTCTACTGTGATGCCCCCCCATTTTTTATCAGCAACGTCTTCTTATATAAGAAAATTTCATGATGACTTCTCGATTTGGTGCTAGATTTCATCATGGCAAATCTAGATTTCATATTTGCAAGTATGAATCCGTAAGTTTAGGTTTAGATTTCGTCGATTTCATCATGGCAAATCGAGACTTGGAGCATTGTCACGACAATAATAAATCGTAGCTCGATTTCACATTTCTTTGTTGTATTTAACTTCCTGTTGCGCACAATAATTCTTCTATAATTTTTCCTGTAAAATAAAGTTAAAATATGGAGGAAACATGATAATTTATATATTTTTATGAGAGAAATTATGAGGTTAAGATCAGGTAAAATGCACTTATCATGCATGCACAGTTAAATAGAGTAAGGTTTCTATGGTGTATTAGACTGGTACCCTTGAGCGGACAACTCAAGAGGGAAAGTCACAGAACCGTCGACTGCACCGCTGATCGACTGGTTTTACCGCAAATATACCTTTGTCAAATTTAGGGGGTGATAGTATCGGAAGGGCGCAACAACTCATTATAAGCGTTGCTATGGTATTTGTTTGGCACGAGTGGAATATGATGTTGAAGATGCAATTACAAGAATGAAGAAAGTTGTCACGTATTTGCACGTTCATAAATAATGATTTCAATAATTGCTTAGAATTATAACAACATTGAAGGGAAGCAGTAAAAGAAAGCATTAACGAAAAAGAAAAAAAGGCCAAGTCAGTTTCGAATAAAGACATTGAATAAAAGCAATAAAGAAGCAATAAAGTCACAAATAACATGCAATGGTAAAAGCCTAAAGAAATCCCCAGCAAAGTTGCCATGCTGTTGACACCCCCTTTCTCGCGAAATCGGATTTATGACATTTGGGAGGACAACTCTATTCCCTTTTAAGATTTGGGTTTTTGGAATTGAAGAGTCACCATCTAATGATTAAGTACATTAGAACACTAAGGGTTTTTGAGTTGGAAAACCAGAGTTTGGGTAAGGGCTAGAAATTATCTCAAGGGGAAGGTGTTAGGCACCCCTCAAGATCCACTAGTGTGGTTCCCGACCATGTTATATTGTGAATTCATGTAATCAAATAAACAATCAAAGATTCAAATATACAACATTGCAAATAAGCTAAAAATAACTTTGAAGATAATTAGGGAAGGCAGATATTTATGAAAAAATATTTGAATAGTTTTACAAGTGGAGATGAAAATAAACAAAGGGAAAAGGGTCCTATGTTTATGATTAATATGGATTATTAATGTAATACTCAGTAATTTCTCCTTAGAAAATGGGCTACATGTGATATTAGCGCATCGGTCATCATCTCCATATTCCACCCTTTCCACCTCGTAGAGTTACTAAACGCGTGTGTTGGTCACGAATACTTACCGCGTGGTATTACCTGTCCCGTCCTACAAGTCCTGGAGGGTATTTAGGACCACCATTCCTATGTGGTAGGAACTAGGTTGAACCCTTAAGTTTAAAGGCAAAAATGCTAAGCGACATTCATAACAAATAGGACTGCATATAAGGGAACATACAAAATCAAATAAAGGCTCATAGATCCCTCCTCAAATAAACTCATAATTAGAATGCCTTAAACACATTCAAGGTCTCGAAAATAGGAAATTTTTACAGAAGTTAAAGCATGGTTTTAAAAAAATAAAGTAGCAACAGTAATTCAATGAGGTACATGACAAGTAAAATAGCATGATCTTGGGCAGAGGTTGGTAACCCAGTGATTTGAGAACATAAAAATCAGAAACTCAGTAATAGTAAATAGGTGCACCATTTCAGAATCGTCTCCAGATAGAGCAGAGTTTTTAAAAAACAGAGTAAACTTCAGAGAATCAAAGCAAGAATGGAAACAGTAGAGTTGAAATTAAAAGATGTTGGTTGGTCTTAAACTAGTAAAACACAATTAATCAATTCTTATTGGGCCTAAAGTTTGCCTAGGCGTCGTATAGATTGTCTGATTATCTTAAGGAGTGAACATGCATATTTGATTCTGATTTTATAAAAGGTATGTATGATAAGGTATTTGCAGAAAACGCTTCAAACCACTTAGCCATATTTTAGCAAAGTTATTAGACTAACATCCTAATTAAACACTGGTTTGAACAGATAAGAAGTCCTAAGGACAAGATATCTAATGCACATAGGGGTACCTAAAACATGATTTATAATATGCCAATGCAGTAATGACAGTTTATTTGTCTTGTTGTTAATTAATTAAGATTACGAAGTGAGTACAATAACATAATGAGAGTGCATGACCCAAAATATGATTTCTAACACATGAAAATGCATGCCCAAAGCAGGTTATCTATTGCGTAAATAGGTAAATAAAACCTATGAACAAGTTTTCTACCCATTACTTAAAATAAACATGCATACCCCTCCCCCATATTCACTATTCAGCCCCAATTGTTCATCTATAAATTATTACAAACCAATAGTATCTGAATTACTGTAATAAAGAAAAAAATGAGAAGTTATTCTATAGGGAGCCCTCATTCAGGCCCAGTCTTCCATCCTCACTCCCTTCGAGTTTCACAACCTTTGACATAGTCTAGGTGCGGAAAAGCTCCCTAGGGCTCCATTGGGTCCCTGGCCGACACCAGCACCTAAATACTTAGAAGAATGCAGGACAGGTGCAGTGTGGGATTACCAGCCTTGTGTGTCAAAGTTCAGTGAGTACTCAGAGGTACCCAAAGCAGTGCTCACACGAACGGGGCATAACCTATTCTCTAAGAGTAGTGTGAAGTGTAGGAAGAAGTAGTTTAAAAGAGTTTTCAAAAAAAAAACAAGGGATTTGATATAAAAATAAGTAGTAGTTCAATAGTATAGGATTGCACACAAGGATCATGGGGAAAGGGAACGGATAGATCACATAATGCTAGAGGAGATACAAGAATTTACTGAAGCATGACTACAAAGAATTAGAAGATTTAGGGACCAAGAATGGACAAACTTAGACATGATACTTAGAAAATAACAAGGGGACAATTATAACATTTAAGATAAACAGAAGTTAGAAGCATACAAATCAAGAATAACATATAAAGTGCCAGGGATCAGGGGAATTGGGAAGTGATAAAGTTTAGGCATGATAATGTACATGTAACAGGGTACAGGCATAGTAAGTAGAAGTTAGGGATAGACAATGTCATATTATAGACTTAGCATGTAAATTAGAAGACATGGTAAAGTACTAAAATAAAAGGATCAATTGCACATTGAGCTGTAGCAGCGTAAGTAGAAGAAAATCAGAAAGATAATGAACTGAAACATGAATAAACACATTAATTGGATACTTGAAGATTAACTAGGACATACCAGTAAGAGAGCAAGAGCAGGATACAAAGACAAAGTGGTAACATAATATGGCTTACAGCCGGCTAATAATAGGCAAGAGCAGAGAACAGCAATAGAGCAAAAAGTGCAAGAGAGAAAGAGCACAAGAGAATGTGGAATTGAGAGTATTTAGTGATGTGTCGTGTGTTAAAGACTTAGGGTATTTATAATTTTGAAAACAAGTAGAAAAATAAGGTAAGAAGTAAAGTGTAGTATAATTATAGAAGTAAATACAATTAGAATCCCAAGCAATGTATGTACTCCCCTTTCAATTGGGGAGTCCTAGTTCAAACGGCTACGATAGTAACAAATAAGGAAAGAGAACTAATTGAAAGACTAATTTCAATCATACAGAGAGTAGTAAAGAATAATGCATGTGATTAGGACCAGGTACAGAACATATGAATTAAGGAAAATAAGAATCAATTGGCGACATGCTTGCATATAAAATAGGGCTGAGTGTTATTCTGAAAAATTAGTAAGAGTACGAAGGCAAGTAGCACAGTTAAAGGAAAATACACAAAATCTGTAACGACCCGACCAGTCGTTTTGAGTACCAGCGCTCCGTTCAGCAGTCGAAGGCCATGAACAGCTTCATTTCAGGTATTATGACTTGTACGCATGGTCGGAATTAAATTTCGTGAAGTCCAGAGTTGATTTGGGAAGAGAATTCTCATTTCGAAAGCTTAAAGTTGAAAGAATGAACTAGGATTTGAATTTCAAGTAAACAACCTCGGAATTGGGATTCGAAGGTTCCAACAGGTTCGTATGATGATTTCAGACTTAGGCGTATGCCCGAATTGGGTTTTGGATAGCCCGGGAGCATTTTGGCGCCTATTGTGGAAGTTGGCATTTTAGGAGAAATTTCATAAGTTTGGCTTGAAGAGAATTTTAGTGTTATCAAAGTGCGTTTGGAATTCCGAGACTGTGAATAGCTCCGCATAGTGATTCTGGAGTTGGGGGCGCGATCGGAAGTGAATTCGGAGGTCCGTAGACCATTTTGAAGCCATTTGGCTAAAGATAGAAAGTTGAAGGTTTTTGGAGAGTTTGACCGGGGGGTTGACTTTTTGATATCGGGGTCGGAATCAAATTTCGGAAGTTGGAGTAGGTCCGTAATGTCAAATATGACTTGTGTGCAAAATTTGAAGTCAATCAGAGTTGGAAAAAACTCCCTTATTACTCCCTTCCGGGGTGTAGGTAAAAAGGAGGTGTGACAGCTCTGAGGACTCTGCTGGGGACAAGAACCTAGAACTTCTGGTTCAGGGTTCAGAATTCGAGCTTAGATGAATTGTTATGTTTGTCTTTATCTATTATCTGATTTTGTTACATGTTTGGGCCTAATGTGCTAAATGTTGCTTTTACCACTTTGATATTATCTGAATTGTATATAAACTGCTACGAAACCCTTCTCTTCTCGTATTCGGTGATTCGCACGCTGGCCCTGACTCCCTAATCTGTTAGTGTAATTCCTTGAAATAAGAAAGAGGCTCGAATAAGTTACTAAGCCGGATGGCCTTTTGGTTCCCGGTACGTAGCCCCCTCCTCGACTCAAGTTGTCCGTTCGGGTACACAAGTCTAGAAAAATATACCCAGGTTTTGAAACTAGAATAACTCAGCCTCATGTCGGATCCCTAGTAGGAGCATTTATTTTAATCATGTGCATTTGACTTTGGAGACTCAACACAGTTATTGTGTCTGTCTAGGACAGGTGTACCCGAAATTAAAAGACCATCCTGATGCATCCTACTTGCTACTTATGCATTCCTTTTCTTCGGATTTGCATGTTGACCAGCTTATCGAATAATAGGGGAAAAGTTGAGAAGAGGAATGTCAATGTGAGGGCTGAGAGAGATAAACGCCTGTTTTTGAAAAACCAATGTCCAAAATATACTGAAACTCTACCGAAATTTTTAAAAAAAACGAAATTTTTTTTGTTTTTTTAAGGAAAAAGATAGTTGTTTTTTTTTGTCGAAATTGCTCTAACTATGCCGGTTTGATTCTCGCCGGATGTGGGATACGCAGGCAACCTCCATCAGGTCCAACTTTCCTTTTTGCAAAAATAGCCCAAAAAGAACCAAAAAATTTTTCATTGCTATATTATTAATAAGTAAGGCGATGCCATTCTTGTCAAAAATAGCCGAATGTCCCCAAAAGGACGTCAGAAGGCTATTTTTGCAAGAACATCCACCTTTGGTCTTTTTTTAAATTTTTGGTTGGTTAGCAAGCACAACCTTAAAATTTTCTCCCCGAAGTGCTGAAAGGCCGTATTTGCAAAGTCGGGTTTTATTTCGAAATGAAAATTTGAAAAAAAAATAGTGTTAACTTTTTCTTGAGTAAAATGAGTCATGATTTTGCTTAATCACCCTAATAAATATGCAGAATGAGTACGAGTTAAAATTTGCCAATAACAGTCATGAACAAGATCCCTTTGGAGTTGTATATGTGATGGGAAGATCTGTGTAAATCAGGGCAAGGTAGGGTCAATCTCTACTTGGGAGGTCTTACCGGGTTATTGGAGATCAGGCCTAGAGGAGACATCATAAAGGCGTTGGTTACGTTTTGGGACCTGGCCCATGACGTGTTTCATTTCTGAGATTTTGAACTCACCCCAACTTTGGAAGAAATTGCCGAATATATTGGGAGCAACGAGGTTCCTCTAAGACACAAGTATTTGATTGCTCCAAGAGTCGTCGTTGTGCAAAGGTTTCTAGATTCCTTAAAGATAAGTAGGGGGTCCACAACCCAGATTTGGCAACTGGTCTTTCCACTCCGCAGTTTATATAGCAGAGATACGGTCACATAGAGGGGTTTAACAATCCAGAAAACAGGATTTGCAGCAAAGTGAATCGCCTCAAATGGGAAGAACATAGGTGTTTTGCTTTTATGGTGGTATTCTTGGGTCTTCCGGTGAGTCCCAGGAAAGATGGGAACATGGACATATGGATAGCAGGGCTCATCAGTACTTTGCGTACTCGGGCCAAAAAACACCCTCACACCCATGATAATGTCTGAAATCGTTCGCGCTCTCACGGCCAGCAAAGTCGTGGGAGACTTTTTCGAAGGGTGCAACCTCTTGCTACAAATGTGGATGATTGAACATCTATGTCATCGTCCTCAATACATGAGCTATGGGTCGATAGAGAAAAGTTGCATAGAGGAATTTTATGCAAGGGTCGACGGGTTTAGCATGCCAGAAGGGGTCACGAAATGGATATCACGTCCCCCTTCCATCACAGCAGATCAAATAGAATGGAAGTTCGGGTAGCTTCATATAGATGAAATCATATACATGCCAGCAATTGAACCTCATTTCCTCCTAATGGGTCTCAGAAGTATCCACCCTTATGCCCCATACCAGGTTTAGAAACAGCTAGGGAGGTGTCAAATAGTTCCAAAAGATGAAGACCTTAGTGCTCAGGTAGTCGAGATTGGTCCTGATGGTCAATTTCATGAAGCTGCGGTTTGCCAGATCTGGAGCGAGTATCAATACTTGATAGCAAGCACCCAAGTGCATGATTTGTTCAATGGTCAAGCTTCACCAGGGTACCTATCCTGGTATCAAAGGGAAGTTGAGTTTAGAAGGCTGGCCAAGAGACCCCATCTTCAAGAATTCGTCGAGGCATCACAAGCACAATGGGATTGGATGGCCAAAGAAAATGAGTATAGAGCTACCATAAGCAAGCTGGAAAAGCAAGTCAAGGATCTTCAATTTGAGAGTGGTCTGCAAGCCGCCGCGGATGAGGGTGAGAAGAAAAAGCTAGCCAAGGAAAATGATGCCCTTCGAGCCCAAATTCGGTACATGAAAATAGCAGCTGAAAGCCCCATCAGAAGTGCAAAAGATTAAAAACTTATAGGTAACCTTAGGCAGAATGTGGGTGAATATAGTTTTGATATGAACCAAGTAGAGGGTGAACTAGCAAGGGCTCGAAAAAATTTGGCTAAGAATGCGGAGGAGCGAGCACGCTTGGTTAAATAGTTAAAATAGAAATATGACAATGAGGTTGCGAGGTTGAAGAAAAGGGTCACCATATTTGAGAACAAAATGATCAAGCAGGCAAAAGACTTTAAGGCGGAAAAAGAAAAATGTTATGCAGTGATGGCACAGTTAGAAAGAGATCTGCAACAACTTCAAGAACAAAATCAGATATTTGAACAAACTTTGGAAGTTAGGGCCAAGAAAATTGGGCGTTTGCTGCAAGAAAAGGGCATCATAAGAGAAAGGGTTAGAAGGATCGCCGACTATATGGCGATGAAATGCACTAGGTGTGAGGACATGACTAGATCCATGTTCTTTGCCATTGTAATGTACTTTGTCCGCTAGATAATGGAAGATCTCTATCATCTCCCAGGGAATTTGTCACGTAGGCCCGTAGCGAGACTGAATGATATCCCGCGGGCCCTAGGAGCAATTGAGGCATTAGTGTATTCATGATTTTCGTTGTAGTCTATTAGTCTGTTTTCGGGTCTTTATTTTCTTCTTTTTGTTAGAGTCTGTTCATCTGTTTTGAGTATGTGGCTTCATCTTTCTGTCGGAGTCTGTTATTTTCCCTTTTCAAGTCTGTTAGTTTTTATGGTTTAAATTCGGTAGGTTGAGTCGCTGAAATCAAAACGTTTCATTCTTATGGAAAATTTTGAAGATCCCAAAATGTTTTGTTATTTATTTTTACACTTATCCCCTAAAACTACACTTGGTCTGATTCATGCGGGGTCATGATATATAGGTAATGTCCGTAGGATTTGATCATAAAAGAAAAATGAAAAAAAAAGACAAGAAGAAAAGAGGAAAAACAAGACAGAGAAAAGAAAAGAAAGAGAGAGAAAGAGAAAAATAAGAAACTGTGGGAATGAAGCGATGGAAAAACAAGAGAGAAAAATGAGAGAATAAAGAACAACGAGAAATCAAGCAATGAAAGGCAGGATTGAAAAGAGAAAAATGAGAGAGAAAACGAATGAAAAAAGAAAGAAAAAAAAAGAGAAAAAAAGAAGTTGCAAACGGAAATTAGGGGAAAGCCGGGATGATGCAAACAACCAATCAAATGCATGATAGAAATGGTTAACTGCTTAGGTGCATTACATACCCCAAATGTGTTGTTTTCTATCTGTTAAACCCCGATCGCTAACAAGCTTGTTATTTCATCAAGTAATAGGTAGGTGGTTAGTTTTTGTGGCATTCTAGCAACTCACCCACACAAAACCCGGTCCAAAAACAAGTCGATCATGTCCAACCAGGAATTTGATGCGAGTGTTATCAATCTTTCGAGAGAGGTGGAAGATTCGGATGTTAATTTGAAAGAAGAGATGCATAAGCTGAAACAACAGATGGCCGAGATGTATCAAGCTTGGGTAAAAGGGCACCCACCACAACTTTACTCCGCCAACCCTGCCTTCATCCCACTATTGGCTCAGTCTCAGGAACCTCCTGCTACCGATTTGTCCCCGGGCTTTCCCATTTACCAACACTTATAGAGCACCACCTCCCAAACACTACCAGCTCTACTAACCAAACTAGTTCCATACCCTCCTCCACCAGCCACTCCTGTCTTCGTGGCACCCCTACCCGCTATACTCCACAAATCCTCCAGCGAGCCCTTATTCCAAGCCCATGATAACCAATATTACCTCCCAAAACCCACTTTCAAGGCTCCAGACCCCTATTCCTTCACTCATCGTTTTAATCTCCTTGTGGAAATTGAGAAACCATCTAACAATCCTCAACATAAGGAGATATTCAGGAAAGTTAAAAGGCCTGGAATAGTCATTCAGAAACATGCAGGGATTGGGAGGTCAGTTAAGCGTGGCTTACAATTATCTATGTTTATTTCCAGATGTTTAATTATCGGTAGGGTTTAAGATGCCCAAGTTTGATTTGTATGATGGGAACGGAGAAACGGTGGTGCACATGAGAGGTTTTTAAAGCAAAATGAGGGGGGCTGGCAGGAAAGACGAGTTACTAATGGCGTATTTCATTCAGAGTCTGAGTGGTTCTGCACTGGAGTGGTACAGTCGGCTGGATCACAGAATATGGTTTGCATGGGATGATCTAGCCCAAGCATTCACTTGTGACTTCCAGTACAATCTCGAGATTATTCCGAATCGTCTGTCTTTGATAAAGATTCAGAAAAAGCACAATGAAAGCTTCAGAGAGTATGGTTTTCGGTGGAGAGAACAGGCAGCAAGGGTTGAGCCTCTAATGAAAGAGAGTGAAATGGTGGATTATTTTCTGTAAGCCTTAGAACCTACTCATTACGGTTTTTTTAAATCAGTTATAGGCAAGTCCTTCAATGAAGTGGTGAAGATGGGCGGTATGGTAGAAGGACTTAAGCCAAACAAAATTATGAGCTATTCGACTATTAAGGCAACCACCCAAGACATTCAAAGTGGAACTGGGGAGTAATTGGAAAGAACAAGAAAGAGGGCATGGCAACGATTAATTCAGGAGCTTGGTTTGGACCCAGGGGCTCACCTTACCACTATAATCAGCCTCGACCCCCCCACCAAACCTACCCCCATACCCCATATAATCCACCCCAACACTACTACCCACCACCAGACCCCCATTTTTCTATCCACCGCTCCCAAACTTACAACCACCCCCCCGCCCACGCACAATGGCATGCACCAGCCCCACAAAATACATACTCGCCCTTACGAGCCGACCAAAACCCTCCTAGACCAAATTTCCGGCCCAATCAAGCATTTAAGAATAAGAGGCTGCAGAGGAAGAAAACCTTCACTCTATTGGGAGAGTCCTATATTAGGTTGTTCCACAAGCCAAGACAATTGGACATGCTGAGGCCGATAGAGTCAAAATTTCCAAGTCCTCCCCCGAAAAATCTTGATTATTCTGTAAGCTGTGAATTTTGTTCTGGTGCTCCAAGGAATGACAAGGAAAATTGTTGGCATTTGAAGAATGATATCCAGGAGCTCATTGATATAAATCGGATTGAAGTCCATGCTCCGGAAGCACACAATATCAACCAGAACCCGTTGCCGACCCATCAGGAGAAAAATATGATCGAGATAGTGCATAAGGGAGGGGAGCCTAAGAAGCCTTCAAAGACCGTCATAATGATTCGGTCTAGTGAGGTCAGGCCAATTGAAAAGTCAACAAGTGAGAAATCGATGATAAGGTTGAGCGGGACAAATAGTGAACCATATGAGGTAGTGAAGAAAGGGTCCTCAAGTGATTTTCTAGCGAAACAAGAAATGGAAAAAGTGGTTATGCCAGGAGTAGCAAAACAAGCCGGTCATGATTGTGGAGGGTGCTCGCACAGATCCTGTCATTATCAAGCATGTAACCCTATTACAGATAGTTAACGGCAAGGCTATCTCGTGGAATTATGAACAGGTGATAGTGACTTACAAAGGAAAAGATGTTAAAGAAGAAGTATGTGAGACCCATAGATTGACTCGGTCGGGGAGATGCTTTGCCTTCGATGAGTTAAGAAAAGCTAAAACCTCCAAAGATAACCCAGTGCTTGTGAAGAAAGTTGTGACAGAAGAAGAGGCAGAAGAGTTTTTGAGAAAGATGAAGGTGCAAGACTATTCCATTGTGGATCAATTGAGGAAGACGCCTGCGCAAATTTCATTGTTGTCATTTCCAATCCATTTAGACGAGCATCGACGGGCCTTGATGTAAATCCTGAATGAGGCTCATGTTCCCGACAAAATCTCAGTAAACCTTTTGGAAAAGATAGCCAACAAGATATTTAAGTTAAATAGGGTCACATTTTCTTACGATATGTTGCCCGTGGAAGGACTGAGCACAATAGAGCCCTCTACCTTATGGTGAAATGCGAAGATTTCGTGGTTACTCGGGTATTGGTCGACAATGATTCCAGTACAAACATTTGCCCTCTCTCTACTCTAAATAATTTGAAGGTGGGTGATGAAAGAATTCACAAGAACAATATCTGCGTGCGGGGATTTTACGGTAGGGGGAAAGATTTAGTCGATGATATAGTGCTTGAGATGGCAATAGGAGCAGTTGAATTTACCATGGAATTCCAGGGGCTGGATGTAGCTGTTTCCTACAATCTACCATTGGGTCGACCCTGGATTCATGTTGCCAAAGCAATCCCATCTACTATGCACTAGATGGTCAAGTTTGAATGGGATAGACAGGAAATCGTTATGCACGGCGAGGATAATCTATGTGCTCCCAGTGATGCCATTGTTCTGTTCATTGTGGTTGAAGACGACAAGGGACCTTGGGTCTATTAGGTATTTACACAGTGTGAGTTGAGGAAATTCCAGAAGGGAAATGTGTTCCAATTCTGAAGGTAACTGTCGCATCAATTATGGTGGCTTTTGAAATGTTGAAAAATGGTTTTGTACTTGGTAAGCATTTGGGGGCATCTCTTCAAGGTATCATACAGCCGATATCTCTTCCTAAAAACTTTGGTACATTTGGTCTGGGATTCAAGCCCACAGCCGCAGACGTGAAAAGAGCCAGAAAGTTGAAATAGAGGGCATGTGTCCTCCCAAAGCCTGTCCCACGTCTCTCCGGATCGTTTTCTAAGCCTGGCGCCACGAACCGCCCAGTAACAATAGTTTACAGTTCTATGGTTGCTCTTAATAAAGAGTTGATTGAAAGGTTCAAGAAGTTGTTCGACGATATGAACATGTTGGAAGTTGGAGAAGGTTTGAGCAAGGTGGATGTGCAATTTGTTGGCCCCAGTGCAAAGATTAACAATTGGGAAGCTACTCCTCTCCCTACACGGAAGGAGTTTTGGTAGTTTGCTTTGATTTTCTTTAATTTATCTGGATTATTCCAGGGTTGTAATTCAGACTCTATGTTCCGTCCATTTGGATGTATAAACATTGTTATCTTTTGATTTCAATGAAATGCAATTTCTCTTTTTCATCCTTCCTAATAGTTTTATTTTTGTTTTTCTTTTCTTCCTTGTACAGTTCTTTTTATGCTGATTTAAATGACATGACGTGCATGAGGAATCTTCGGCCCACTCTTAAAAGCCAATCTAATTCTAAAATAATAATTCAAGAAATAGAGTGTGATAATGAATCAGAATATGATGAGGATGAGGCCTTTGAAGAGATCAGTAAAGAATTAAGCCATTGTGAAGAGAAACCCAAACCAAACCTGAGTGTTATAGAAGTAATCAATTTAGGAGACCCAGATAATATCAGAGAAACTAAGATAAGTGTCCATCTTGAACCCCAAATCAGGGAAGAGATAATTAAAGCATTGTTTGAGTACAAAGACATTTTTGCATGGTCATATGATGACATGCCGGGTCTAAGCACTGACTTGGTTCACAAATTGCCTACTGACCTGGCATTTCCTCCCGTCAAACAGAAGTTGAGGATGTTCAAAACTGATATGAGTGTAAAGGTTAAAGAAGAGGTCACAAAGCAGTTTGAGGCAAAGGTTATACGAGTCACGAGGTATCCCACTTGGTTAGCCAATGTAGTGCCTGTGCCAAAGAAGGATGGTAAGACCAGAGTGTGTGTTGATTACCGTGATCTCAACAAGGCAAGTCAAAATCCCACTGCCAAATATCCATATTTTGATTGATAATTGTGCCAAGCATGAGATTGGGTCTTCTGTGGATTGCTATGCGAGCTATCATCAGATCCTAATGGATGAGGAAGATTTAGAAAAAACAGCATTCATCATGCCATGGGGAACTTACTGCTATCAGGTCATGCCATTCAGTTTGAAAAATGTTGGGGCAACTTATATGAGGGCAATGATGACCGTATTCCACGACATGATATACACGGAGATCGAGGTTTATGTGGATGATGTAATCATAAAGTTCAGGAAGCAGTCTGACCATGTCAGAGATTTGAGAAAGTTTTTCCAAAGTCTTTGCAGGTACAATCTTAAGCTCAACCCCAAAATGCGCATTTGGTGTGCCATCTGGAAAATTGTTGGGATTCATAGTCAGCCATCGAGGAATTGAAATGGACCAGTCAAAGATCAAAGCTATCTAAGAATTTCCACCCCAAGGAACAAGATTGAGGTAATGAGTATATTAGGGAGGTTAAACTACATCAGCAGGTTTATTGCTCACCTGAAGACACCTTGTGAGCCTATCTTCAAGTTGTTGAAGAAGGATGTTGCGGTCAAATGGACAGATTAGTGTCAAGAAGCATTTGATAAGATAAAGGATTATTTGTCAAACCCACTTGTGTTGGTCCCGCCAGAACCGGGGATACCTTGTATTCTGTATTTGACGGTCTTGGACAATTCAATTTGCTGTGTATTGGGTCAGCATGAAATAACTGGTAGGAAGGAGCAAGCCATCTACTATATCATCAAGAAGTTCGCATCTTATGAGGTTAAGTAGACTCACCTGGGAAGGACATGTAGCGCCCTATCTTGGGTAGCACAAAAGTTGAAGCATTATTTGTCATCTTACACTACTTACCTCATTTCTCGCTTGGATCCATTAAAGTATATCTTTCAGAAGCCTATACCCACAGGGAGGCTCGCAAAGTAGCAAATTTTGATCACAGAATTTGACATCGTCTTTGTGAATTGGACTGCGATGAAAGCCCAAGCATTAGCTGACCATTTGGCTGAGAATCCGGTAGATGAAGAATATGAACCTTTGAAGACTTACTTCCCTGAAATGAAGAGGTAATGCACATTGATGAGTTGGAGTGAGTTGAAGAGCCAGGTTGGAAACTCTTCTTTGATGGAGCTGCAATCATGAAGGGCATTGGGATAGGATCCGTACTTATTTCTGAAATAGGGCACCACTATCCTATTACAGCTCTGCTTCATTTCTACTGTACTAACAACATGGCTGAGTACGAGGCATGCATTTTCGATTTAAGGTTAGCTGCAGACATAGGTATCCAGGAAGTCTTGGTTTTGGGAGACTCGGACCTTCTGGTGCACCAGATTCAAGGAGAATGAGAGACACAGGATTTAAAACACATACAATACCGAAAGTGTTTGCATGATCTTTGTCAGCGATTTCGATCAGTAGAGTTCAAGCATATCCCAAGGATCCATAATGAGGTTGTCGATTTCTTGGCTACTCTAGCATCAGTGTTACATCATCCAGATAAGGCTTATGTTAACCCTTTACATATTTAGGTCCGCGATCAGTATGCTTACTGTAACATGGTGGAAGAAGTACTTGATGCGAGCCATGGTTTCACGATATCAGGGAGTATATCAGAATTGGAGTATACCCGATACAAGCCGCCGGTGATCAAAAGAGAACAATTCGACGGCTGGCAAGTGGATTATTCTTCAATGGAGGAGTTTTGTATAAAAGGACTCCAGATCTTGGATTATTAAGATGCATAGATGCTAGGCATGCCACAGCTATTATGACCGAGGTACATTATGGAGTTTGTGCGCCACATATGAGTGGGTACGTTCTGGTAAAGAAGATTCTCCAAGCAGGTTATTATTTGCTCACCATGGAGCGAGATTATATCAGTTTTGTGCGCAAATGTCATCAATGCCAAGTACACGAAGATTTGATTCATGGATGTCATTTGACCAATTGAGCCAGCAATATCCAATGGACACAGGTTCATTCTGGTGGCCATCGATTATTTCACCAAGTGGGTTGAAGCTTAAAATTTTAAGTCTGTGACCAAGAAAGCGGTGGTCGATTTTGTGCACTCAAATATCATTTGTCGGTTCGGGATCCCAAAGGTGATCATTACAAATAATAGTGCTAATCTCAAAAGTCATCTAATGAAAGAAGTATGTCAACCATTTAATATTACGCATCATAATTCCACCCTATACCGCCGAGAGGTGAACGAGGCAGCCAACAAGAACATAAAGAAGATACTCCGGAAAATGGTTGAAGGTTAAAGGCAATGGCATGAAAAGCTGCCCTTTATATTGTTGGGTTATCGCACGACTGTTCGTACTTCAGTAGGGGCAACTCCTTATTTGTTGGTATATTGCACCGAAGCAGTGATACCCGTGGAAGTTGAAATCCCATCCCTTCGGAATTTATCAGAAGCCGAAATAGATGATGATGAGCGGGTCAAAACCCGCCTGGAGCAATTGAGTTTGATCGATCAGAAAAGATTAGCAGCAATGTGTCATGGCAGTTGTATCAACAGAGAATGGCAAGAGCATATAACAAGAAGGTGCGTCCATGGAAGTTTGAAGTGGGTCAGCAAGTATTGAAACATATCCTTCCACATCAGGCTGAAGCAAAAGGCAAGTTTGCCCAATGGTGCTTTATATTTAACAGATATAGAAAGCAAATGTGTAGAAATGGCTATCAATTCTGATGCGATCAATAGATATTATGTATGATTTCTTTGGTTAAATTGTGTTTGTTTATACTTGGTATGTTTTGAGGATTCGAATGACGAAGGCCCATTCTTGCGAGAAGCAAGGGATGTCGTGAACTGTGGGAGGTCACAGAGAATTGATCTACTCATAGAGTGATCCTATAATCGATACGTAGGAATTTTGTTCTGCTATCTAAACACTTTATCCTTTCTTACCCTTTTTGAGACTTATTTATTTCCTTTCGTACCCCTCTTTTGGAATCAGTAGCAAAGATCAGAAGTGCAAGCGCAAAACATAAGTAAAGGAAAAGAGAGAAGAAAAAAAGAATGAAAAAAGAAGAGAAAAAAAGAAAAAAAGAGAGAAAGAAAGTAAAGTACAAAAGAGAACAAAAAAACAACAAAAAGAGAAAAGGAAGAAAGAGAAAAAGAGAAAGAAAAGAAAGAGAAAAGAGAAAATCACAACAGCAAAGCACTTTAAATGTCATGAACTACGTTCGACCTGATTCCTTTTAAGGATACGTAGGCAGCCTCACGGTTCGGTCCCATCAAAGTAAATATCCAAAAGACCCCAAGCAAAGAAAATGGGGAAGAAGTCACAGTTGTTGTAAGAAATTTTATTCTAAAAGTTGTAATTTTTAAACCCATATGAGTTGTTTGAGCCTTTTGATACCCTTTCTTTCTAACCCTTTCCAAAGTCCACATTACTGTCCAAAGAAAGACCTTCCGATTAGTCTTTGAGGAATGCCTAGTCAAGCAAGTAGACGTGATTCATATCAGGTGAGATACTCCGGTCCAAGCAGGAAAAAATTAAAATGAGATAGTCTTATTGGTGAAAACCATCGCGGGCACCGTAAGGCGACGTAAGCTGAAAGAATATAAAAAATGAGAGAGTCTTATTGGTGAAAACCTTCACGGGCACCTAAGGCGAAAGTGAGTTGAGAGATGAACAAATAATAGAGGTTTGTTGGTGAAAACCCTTCAGGGCACCACATGCCGAACAAGGTCAGGGTTTTGGTGAAGAAATTGGGTTTTGAAGATCTCGGGGCATAAAGTACGACAACTGAAAGTTGATTGGTTGGACAAACTGGGCCGATTAATCCGAAATGCATGTCATGATCATTGGTATCAGCCGATCCACTCATATAAGTCTTTCTTCCTTTTTCTCTTCCAAACAATCATCTAGTTTTGGAATTTTTTTATCCCTAACTCTCAAAGTCATTGCATTTCATTTATTTTGGGTTTATTTCTCTAAAATGTTTCCAATGTCAGTTTTGTTTATGCAAATATAAAGGATTTCGAAGCTCACTACCAACTTTCAAAATTGCACAAAAGCATAAGGCGGCTAAAGCATTGCCAGAAATAGTATAATGTAAAATATGGAATAAGGTATCAGGGAAAGTTCCATTGGTCGAAGGGTTATTAATTTCATGGGAGATGCAGAGGTTCAGATATATGGGTCAGAGAAGTAACGCAACGGGTTGGGTATAGAACACTCGGGTCATCTAGGGTCATGTGATTGAAAGTCAGTCAGATAGTCAAGCGGTTCTTGACCAGTTCAGGGAAGTCAGACAAAACAAAGCACGACAGCGGAGAGGTCACCTTCAGCAAAAATGCCACAAACTAACCACCACATATTAAACTGACAATATTATTCTTTGATTGAAACAGGGCAAAAAATTTTGTTTGTTTTGGAGAAACCCTCCGTATGGGAAAAGCAAGCACCAGACAGGTTTGACCGTAAATTCTCAGGACCCTCCTAAAAAATGGGGCATTGTTTAAAATTCAAAACAATCATGAGTAGCAAGATCTAGCATAAATATACCCCAAAAGGATATAAGTTGGTTTCAAAGTTTGCATGTTTGAGATAGGATTCAATTAGGAGTTTTCAGGACCATCCTGAATAATGAGACCTAGTATTAAGATTTCCATTAGATAAAAAGATTTTGCGTAAGTTCTATCCAGCCGTAAAAATTGTCACTCTTAAGATAAGACTTAGTTTTTTATTTTCAGGACCCTCATAGTGTCACGTCCCAAACTCGAGGGAAGTGACCGGTGCTCTACCGGGTATCCCCAGTCAAGCGTACCTGGGTGCCTTTCCTAACCCACGAGCTACCCCTTGTTTTCCTTATTCAATATTCCAAGAACTAGACATATAATTAATTTAGATCACCTTTTTTAAAACATACATACATAATAGTCAGTGAAATTACCAATTCGTTGTCCAACAATTAAAACCTAGATATACATAAGCTTCTAACCTACATCCACTGTCTACGGAGCCTCTAAAGATACATAGGGATAATACAGTACTTGCCGGTAACAAGGCTCCGGCTATACCTTACACAACAGCAAAATAAAACTACGGAAACAAGCGGCTTGAGCCACGTAGGGCCCCGAGAGGAATGGGGCTCACCAAAACAACTAACGAAAGACGAAGAGGGAGCTACGATCGATGGGCTGGAGTACCTGCTGCAGATCCACCTACAATCATAACACGAATGTAGCGCCCCCGGCAAAAAGGGACGTCAGTAAACTTGAATTTTACTGGTATGTATAACCAACTTTGCGCCAAGTAAACTCAAGCCATAGACAAGTAAGTAACAGTAATAGAAACAACAATCAATTCCATAAAGAAAGAACAATCAGGCAAAACAAGTTTTACAAACTCTCCCATTTCCCTTCCACATTTCCACATCAATAGATTTCACATTTTTGCTCATATGTTCATTTCAACAGTGATTTCAATCACTTTCCACCCTTATTACCTCGGCCACCCTTATCACCACAACCCGCACCTTATTACTTCGTGTTGCGGCGCGCAACCCGATCCCACCGTACATTTTCAATTCACAAACAATCACAACAACAACAATGAACAATTCACAAAGATCACAACAACGCTTCTTAAGGAGTAGCAACAATAATTTACAAGTGTTTCCATAACCATCAATACTATTTCCGTCATATTCCACAATTCACAAGTGTTTCACGTTACAACAATACTTGCCCACGATAAGCCATAGATGTTAATATCACAATTATTTTAGTTGCATCACTTACAATTTCCTTACGTCATTTGTTTTTCATCTAATACCACATATCATAATCACAACCATGAAAATCACACGAATTTCACAATTTACCCACGTAAATGTCACGTACCAAACATTTGAACACCAACAAGGCAATTTTACAAAGTCAAGGTTAGCCATACATACCTGGAGTCGAATTCCCCTTTTAAACTCCTATTATCAGTCACCAAGCAATCTAGCCACTTCAATCTAGTTTACAAACTAACCCATATTTCTTAGAATCAAAGTTCACAATCACTACCCGAACACATTTAGGTTATCAACCCTTCATTACACAATTCTTTACTCCTTCCCACTACTCTTACTAGATTTTAGGTTTTAATGAACATGGATGAGTGTTTCAACCCCTATTATCAAGAACTAATGCATGAGACTTTGCCCCTCTCAATAAATCTGAAAGTCAATGAAAATGGGGTAGGGATTTTACATGTAGGAATGGAGATGAAGACACTTGCTTTAAAATTTCCTGGACCAGATAATTTGAGGAACAAATTTTTGAAAAAAATGAACCTTCTCTCAAGAACCTCTCCTCCCTCTCTCTTATTTTGTTCAGAAAATATGGTTAAAATGAGGGGTTAGGGTGTTTTATTAGAAAGGGGGTCGGGTTTTAAATTTTAGAAAATAGAAGCTCGAGCAAGATCTGTGGTCGCACTATGAGACCGCAGAATTGGAATGCGGTCCGCATATTGGACCGCAGAACTGACCCCAATCACTGAACATCTCTGCCTGGGTATGCGGGGGAAATACGGTCCGCATACTGATTATGCGGTCACATAATGGACCGCATTTTCAACTTCAATTTTGACAATTCTTCTGCTTCACTCTGCGGCAGGAATGCAGTCCGCATAGCTGATCTGCGACCGCATTCTGGACCACATAAATGACAATTTTCTGGAAAATTGATTCTTTTGATTTTTTAAAGTCTTAGATCACTACCAAGGGTCCGAACCGTGACGAGCTTGCTCGCCACGAAGAATTCTACACATTCCTAACACATATTCGCAGTCGACACCATGAGTTACTATGTTTTGAGACAAAAAATTATTTACGGGACCTTACACCTAGATAATGGGATGTAGTTTTAAGATCTACTTAGATAACAAGATGTAGCGAAAGTAATACCTTTAGAAGATATAACTTAGATTTAAAATCGTCCTTTAACTAGGAGTTTTCAAGACCCTCATGGATAATAGGATCTAGCTTTCAAATTCATAGTGATATTTGGTAACATAATTCAGTTAACACTAAAAGATGTGCCCAACTGCCAAACTGGGGCAGAAAATTTTCTTTGTTTTGGCTATTTTGTTAAAATTAGGAGCTCGCCTACAAAACAAAGCAGATCAAGTGCAGATCAAGTGTTGGTAATCAGGAGCCCACCTGGAGAACAAAGCAGATCAAGTGTTGAAATTAGGAGCCCACCTGGAGAACAAAGTAGATCAAGTGTTGAAATTAGGAGCCCACTTGGAGATCCAAGCAGATCAAGTGTTGGTAATCAGGAGCCAACCTGAAGAACAAAGCAGATCAAGTGTTGGTCATCAGGAGCCCACCTGGAGAACAAAGTAGATCAAGTGGTGAAATCAAGATCCCACCTGGAGAACAAAGCAGATTAAGTGTTGAAATGAGGAGCCCACCTGGAGAACAAAGCAGATCAAAGTGTTGAAATCAGGAGTCCACCAAGAGAACAAAGCAGATCAAGTGTTGGTAATGAGGGGCCCACATGGAGAACAAAGCAGATCAAAGTGTTGAAATCAAGAGTCCACCTGGAGAACAAAGCAAATCAAGTGTTAATAATCAGGAGCCCACCTGAAGAACAAAGTAGATCAAGTGTTGGTAATCAGGAGCCTACCTGGAGAATAAAGCAGATCAAGTGTTGGTAATCAGGAGCCCACATGGAGAACAAAGTAGATCAAGTGTCGGTAATCAGGAGCCCACCTGAAGAACAAAGGAGATCAAGAGTTGGTAATCAGGATCCCACCTGGAGAACTAAGCAGATTAAGCATTAGTAATGAGGAGCCCATATGGAGATAAAAGCAATTCAAGCATTGGTAATAAAGAGCCCACCTGGAGAAAAAAGCAACTCAAGTGTTGGTAATCAAGAGTCCACCTGAAGAACGAAGGGAAAGCAGCAATGTTCGAAGGAAGACAGTTCAAGTTCAGTAATCAGGAGACCACCTGAAGAAAAGGGAAAACATCTCAGATTACAATTTAAGTCGGCAACAAAGGAACTTCACCTGGAGAATACGAGTCAACAAGGCAACAGGAACCACAAGATCAAGTTCGAAGACATAGATAGGGTTTTTGTAATGCATAAATCATAGTTTAGTTTAGCTTCTTTTTATTTTGTCACAGTGTAATATGGAGTTCAGAAAGCAATAGCAACAGCAGAAACAACAGTGAAATCACAGCTTCATCATAGTCCCAGGTACCGAAACATCCCGAACTACGCTGACCCGATTCCTTTATAGCAAAGGATATGTAGGCAACCTCGGAAGTAGGTTGCAGTCAATTCTTTTAAAAACGCTTCCCACGGAGTATTCAAACGGGCAAAAATCGCTCGTATCACCTCACTTTATATTTGCACAAAACTCTTCGTGTTTCCAAGCAAAGAGAGGCAGCTGTGAGCACGTGATTTTTTCCCTATATGAATTACTCCCATAAATTCAAAATAAAAGAATTTCCCATTATTTGCAATTTCGTAGATTTTTGTAGCATTTTTCTTTAATTGTTTGCATTTGTCTGTGCATGTTAATTTTGTTTAATTAATTAAAGATACAAAAATATGGTGCATTTGCATTTAGGATTTAATTCTACATTTTATGATTAATTAGCAAATTAGTTATTTTATAAAAAAAAGGGAAAATCACAAAAAATGGTTTATTTTGCATTATTCAATTTTTAGATTTGAATTTTTGTAATAATTATTAGGGTTAATTAACTTAATTTTCTAGGATAATTTGGGTTAAGAATTAAGTTGGGTTATTATTTTATTTTTAGAAAAAAGAAAAGAACAAAAACAAAAGAAAAGGAATTAAAAAAATTTTGGAAAAGAGAGAAGGAAAGAAAAAGATTTGGGCCAATTCCATTCAAATCCCTCCAGGCCCAATCAGTACCCGTTTAAATCCAACCAATCCAGCCCAACCCCATACCCCAATACTCGGGGTCCCAAAATGACCCCGTTTTAACATACCAAATCAGGACCGTTGATCTCTGTTGATCTAACGGTCCGGAAGTGGGGTCTGATAAGTATAATAAGAAACCCTAGTGCCGCCCAAGTGTTCTCTGGTGCTGGTTCCACCTCCAATCACTCCCAAACTAACACCCAGAAACCCCCACGGCCCCCTCATACTGAATCCACAACTCTTTTCCCTCAAATCTTCCTTAAACTCCTCGAATCTTAAATCTAAAGTTCGAGCTCTAGAAGCCAAATCCAAACCTGGGTATGCAGGATGATTTCTCCAGTCCTCATGAGTTTGTAGAGCCGATTTTGTCATAGAATAGTGTTGTTCGCTTGTTCTTGACAAAGAACAAGCGATTGACATTGTTTGGGGATCAAGTCGGAGTGTTAGGTCTCGAGTTCGAGCTTTGTGCGGTGAGTTTCTTTTGTATTTTTATTCATTTTTTTATATTGACTTTCTTTCTTCTTCTTTTCTTCTCTTTTCTTTAGATAACTCAGTTGAAATTCGACTCAAGTCTTAGCTGAAATCGATAACTGTCCGTTTATTCTTCTCAAGTCTGTTCTCCAATCTAGTTCCTTTTGTTAATGGCACAGTTACTGTTCTTATTTCATCTCTCATTTAATCACCTAGTAATTTAATTAGGCCCATAACTTAGTTAATTTCCTCTTACGTAGCTAAGTTAATTAGTTCATTCACTTTTGTCTTTGTTTTGACTGCATTTTTAAAAAAAAGGGTTTTTGGGTTTCTTCTTTTGGGAAATCTTGGTCAGTTCTTAAAATTATGAATCTGTGGTTAATTTGAATTAGGCTCTGAAAGAATCAAAAGCCCAAGAGGGGAATTAATTGGGGATTACAGACTTATGAGGCTCTGAATTGGGTCAATTTTGACCCACCTAGTCTGGTTTCAAGGGGTAATAATAAAGTTTAAAGGGGTATTTTGGGTAATTAGCTTAGGGAATGTGAATTTAACTGATTGAGGAAGCTTCTAGGAAGATGGGGTGGTGACTAACATGAGGTTCTAAAAATCAAACTAACGGTACCTAAGCTAAAATGAAAATATCAAAAGGGTATAAGTGCAAAACATAATTCATTTCCGCAGCCCTAATGCCTTGCCTATAAAGGCACCATTACATGGCATTCAAGTCAGATTTTGAAGAGAGAAAATACTGAAAATTGAAAGACAGCTGAAATAGTGAAAGGGTCTAAAAATTTCACAAATTCACTGTTGCATTGGAGTTCTTCTTTCATTTCTTGACTTTTTTTTTTAATTTTGAAGTTACCTCTGATTCATATGCGGTTGAAGATTGTTTGATTTTGATTTTTAAAAGCTGGTTTTGGGTTGTTTTGGAGCTTTTACTGTTTCATTGGTATTGTTAATTCTTGGCGGACTGCTACTGCTTACTGCTGATCTTCTCACTTTTCTATTATTTTGCTTTCCACGTATCTCTCTAGCCGATGAACAATGACTAAATGTTGACTATGTCATTCAAGTGAAAATTTGATGGAATACAAGTTGTATTTGACTTAGTTTTTCTTTGTTCCTCTTACTGTTTCACATTATGTAGTAGATCTGTAATGATAGGTGTTATATGAGCTAATACCTGCATATTATAATGTTGTGTTTGGGATTAGAGTTAAATGTTTAGTCTCAATGTGAATAACATGTTCAGAAGTAGTGTGAGCATGTCTTGTAATTGAGTAATTGAACACGTATATTGGTTTGAACTCCTATTTGTGATTAGTTTGATTCGAATATATGTGGTGTTTCACAGTTGTTCTTCTGTCGATTAAAGTTACACCCATGACTAAAAAGCATGCTCTGTACTTTGCATTTTCTTTTGACTAATTGTGAAATGTTTAAACTATGTTGGGAGATTTATTATGATTTTTTGGGTTTCAGGTAATATTAGATTCTAATTTACTGATTTGGTGACTGTCAGTATTAGGGGGAATTTAGTTGAGCTTATTTATGTTGAAAGAATTTGTTGGATGTCTACTGTTGTTTGCATGTTAAGTGAGAAGATTTGGTTGTTTTATGATCATGGCTTTTAAATCGTACAAGTTTTGTTAGTGTGAGGTTTAATTAAGGTTTAAATATCAACATTTCATGTTAAATTTAGGGCTTTGAAAGTTCAGAGTTACATGCTGTATGGTTTGGAAGAATTGGACCTCTAATTGTTTTCAAAATCATGGCATTGGTAAAGCTTCATGCAATTATCCATGGGTTAGTTAAAGGGTGATTTGAAGCTGTTGTGCATATAGTAGTTCTGTTGATTAGCCATTTGAATTTAATTCGATCTTTTGTCGTTTATTGTCTGTGTTGACCAAGGCCAATTCACCTAGTTTGAACAATTCTTAATTTCTTTAGTGCTTAATAAATCAGATTCTTAAAGTAGGTACGAGGTGTGCCATTAAATAGAATATAGCTTATTGCCCTCCAAAATTTAGTTTCAATTGAAAAATCAGAATCGAGGTGTGCCATGCCAAATAGAATCTTAAAATGCACAGCCCTCGCTCAATTAACATTTGAATCCTTAGAATTCGAGGCATGGCATTTGTTTGAATTTATATGGCACTCGCAAATTTAAAAAAGCGTAGTTTATTTAAGCGCGCTATTTAATAATTTACCTTCTTAAACTCATGTGCGCATCTATGTGACCCAAATCTAAATCTAAACAATGTTATGTAAAATGTGTTGCGGACTGCGAGTGCATTTATGTGACGTGGTTCAAGACCTATTTTAAATGGCTTTACAATCTTCCTAAAAACAAATAAAAGCAGTTATAAATTTAAAATTTCTCCATGAGGCGACTATTAAATATTTACTCATGCGTGGGGCTAGGTTAAGAAATGTAGTAAAATCAGATAATAGGCCAATTATAATAGTTGAGCGACTGTGCCAGAACCACGGAACTCGGGAATGCCTAACACCTTCTCCCGTGTTAACAGAATTCCTTACCCGGATTTCTATGTTCGCGGACTATAAAATAGAGTCAACCTTTTCCTCGATTCGAGATTTGTACCAGTTACTTGGGACACCATAAAATCATCCCAAGTGGCAACTCTGAATCTTTAAATGAATAAACCCCATTTCAATTATCACTTTAAGTTAGAAAAAACTCCCTTATTACTACCTTTCGGGGTGTAGGTAAAACGGAGGTGTGACACCTATCATTAGGGTATGGCTGGTACCTCTCTTTATTCAACCTTGATTCGTTTTCCAAGAGCCTGCTCGGGTATACTAAGCCCGAAAGGACTCCCAGCTAGTCATCCTCGACCCTGATCTTTGACTGGTACTGGTTGTGGACGTCCGACCATATGACGGCGGTATACTCGATCAACATTTTATTTCAGCTGCCTTAATGCCACTGAGCTTTGTTCATTTAGTCCTTGAGTGAAGGCCTGCACTGCCCACTCGTCGGAACTGGGATAACTCCAGTCGTTCTATTTGAAAATGAGACACGAATTCTCGCAGCATTTTATTCTCCCTCTGCTTAATCTTGAATACGTCGGACTGCGTTGGTTCTACCTTGATGGCACCAGCGTGTGCCCTTACGAAGGAGTCCGCCAACATGGCGAACGAATCTATGGAGTTGAGAGTCAGGTTGTGGTACCACATCATGTCCCCCTTTGAGAGCGTTTCTCCAAATTTCTTCAGTAGGACTGACTCGATCGGATCATTTTTTTAAGTCGTTGCCCTTCACCGCGCACATGTAGGCGGTGACATGCTCGTTGGGATCTGATACCCCGTCGTATTTTGGGATTTCTGTCATTCTGAGCTTCTTTGGAATCAGCTTTAGAGCCTCTTCCTCTAGGAACGGCCATTGCATGAACTTCCTCGAGTCTACACCTTTCAGGACCGGGGGTGCGCCCGGGATTTGGTCAACTCAAAAGTTATAGATTTCGACCTTCTTATCGTTAGGTGCTATTATTTTCTCGCCTGACTCAATACTTTTGGTGAGATCCTCCAGCATTCTCAGGATGGTAGGATCGGCAACCGATCTGTCATTGCTTGACTTCTCCGGTACTTGTCAGGCTGGGGGAGTAGTTTCCGGTGCTCCTGTGCTGGGAGTCTTCAAATGGCTTTGTAACTGAGCGATAGCCAACTACTGTGCCTCCAACATTTTAAAAATATCATCAATACTAAGTTCTTGCGCTTCCCGAGTTGTAGTTTTTTGGGCTTCTAGTTGGTCGCCATACCGTATGCTTCCGTTGGTGTGCGAGGTTTCCTTGACTTGTTGTGTGTCTTGTGAATCCGCATCCTCCAGAATTGGTCTGGGCGCGTCATTGCGTTTCTGTGGTCGCATTTCGGTAGCTGAAATAGCCACGTTGTTTTCCCTATGGTTTTTTGCGGTTTTCATTCTCGACTATGCTTATCGAGCCACATTTCGACATGAAATCAAGAGATCCTGGACAAGAAAAAGAGTGAAAGATAACTTGCATTTTTATAATGAAATGAGAAAGAAAATAATCACTATTATTTTTAGCCCCACAGTGGGCGCCAAACTGTTTACCGTGAAAATGGTAACAACAATTATTTTTTATAAATGGGATTCTAAAAATACGTGATCTACTTTTATGCTAGGTGTTAGAGAAAATGGTGCTAATAATATGAAGTTTAACGATAAAATACAATCTAAAAGAGGGCATTAATCAGACGGAGGGACTTGCTGCCCTGCCGTCGGATTGGTCAATGGAGGACCTCGAGGCCATTATTTTGGCTTGATTTCGAGCTATCGGGGGTAATTAGAAATGGGATAAAAGTTGAAATATGATATATCAAAGATCTTTATGGCCAATACAAAACAATAAATGAAGAACAAGTATAGAGCAATAACGCCGAGAGTGGCCTCGAGTTAATAAAAATGAGGAAGTTAGAGAGGAAAGAGAGAGAGAGAGAGAGAGAGAGAGAGATTATTGATCTGGGGGAGAATAGTTGGAGCAACATCAGCCCTCTACAAAGTGGCATGGATTTCCTTTATATAGGAGAGGGAATACAATACAGTACAGAGTGCATTAAATGTAAAGATAAAGGGATAGGACAGCTAGGCACGGTGCCAAACATCTACGGATTCTGGATGCTCGCCTCGAGAATTCCCCATCTTCAGAACCTTTGTTGGCTCATAGACGAAGGAGCTCGATCATAATCCTATAGCCTCAAGATGCTGATATGACTCCCCGAATGCACCTTAGTGGCGAGAAATAAACTCCCCTCATTTCACTGCATACATAGTTGTTTGAAGAATTGCATGGAAGGTATTAAGGACTAAATGGAGTTAAGGTATCTTAATTCTATCTTTTTATCGTGAAAATGGTAACTACAATTAAATTTATTAAATGGGACTCTAAAACTATGTGATCTATTCCCGAGCTAGTTTGTTAAAGCAGATGATGCTAGTACTGTGAGTTTTAAAGATGGGGAGAAAGATAAACGAGGTAACAAGCGAACCAAAGGGCCTGTTACCTAGGCGTAGACTTAATCAATTTGGTACTTTAAGGTCAACCACGGGGTCGAGCTCGGGTTGTCGGGGATATTTGGGCGTAATCTAATAGGATTATAGTCAAATCGATCTATTTATAACCGAAATTGAGTTTATACGATGGAAAGTACATACAAAATGAAGAACACCTTTCGAGACAAAGGATATCGAGGTATCCTCAATATAAGTGATAAATAATAAGCTTTTGTAAGAAAAGAGAGAGAGAGAGAGAGAGAGAGAGAGAGAGCGAGAGATATTATTGCACTTTGTAGAATTGTGGGAGCTACAACAGTTGTTCTTTACAATGAAGGATGACTCCCCTTTGTATAGGATAGGAGACTTAGTAACGAATACATATATGTCTAATATAGAAAATACGGAGATGTGACGACTTGACTTGATATCCCAATAGAGGCTAGGGATAGGCCGGCCTTGTTAGATTCAAGTGCGTGCCTCGGGGAACTTCCCCTTTGTCTCGGCCTCGAATCGGTCCTTGACAAGTCTCGAAGGAGAGGTCTAAGTTTTGACTTCACATCATCATGATCTTAAAATATCTTCCCGAGGTGGTTCTATGTCTGTGGGGGTCTCGAGGTACCTCCCCCAAGGTAACTTGATGGCGGGAAGATGGGCCCTCCGATTTCACAGTGTAAAGATAGTCTCCGCGTTTCTCAGAACGAAGAGATAAGAAATGGTTATGACTATCAACCCCTCAAACTCCCCATGGCGATAGTGCATTTGGTGATCCGTGTCATGGCCCAATCTTCTGTGATAGATAGCATATCTCATAGACTTCTTCTCAATACTCTACCACTTTCGTTCTTCCAGGAAAAAGTTTTTTTCGTTGATTTTAGTTTTTTAAGGATGCAATAATTGCATTCGTCGGTCAGTTATACAGATCCTCGGCAACTATGTTGTTGCCCCCTATAAATGGGTTACCTTGGTGTTGTTTTTCCTAATCCAGTATCTTCATCGGCATGCCTTTGCCTATTCCTTCTTGCCCCCTTCCTTCATCTTCGAACGTCATGCTTGGGTCTTATAGCCTCAAGACCGTAGGGAGGGGTTTCCTTCAGTTAAGCTATGGCCCTTTGCTGGGACGTTCCTGTGTTGAGCACAATCGTGTTGTCCCACTATGGCTGTTGGTTTGTTGGTGTTTGAGGCTGCTGTTAGCCCGAGGTGGCGATGGAAGGGGAATTTGTCTTCTCCTTAAGTAGAGAGCCATTCCAATTACCGCTGCTCACTCTCCTACCCGGGCGTGATGTGGCACCTTATACTAAGGGCTATTTCTTTCCCGTCTTTCCCGAGGGATAAGGTGGCCCTCTCGGTCGTTGAGGTTGAGGCCCACCAAATTTCTAACTTTTGTTTTGGCAAGCTATGCCTTTTTTGTTTTCCTCCTCTGCATCTTCTCCTTTTCATCTTCTCTATCTCCTCCGGCGGGGATCCCTTGAGGGATTCAGCTGGGAGCCTAGAGGAGGTAGATGTTGAAGGGAACACCCTTGAGGGTGCGATGCTCGAAGACACTGATAACAAAGACGCACCCTCGAGAGCAGACTGGGCCTCTAGGTTTCATCACATGTACATCTTTCTGCTCTTTCGCTTCAGGGGAAGACTACCATAGGCCTGAGAAATTTGTATGTAATGACCCTTTGGGGATTGTTATATGCCAATTTTGAATGAGAATATACTTTGTTGACTTCTGCTTTCCTTACTTTGCTTTGTTTATATATGCTTTCTTGCCCTCCGAGTCTCTTTCAATGCCTTCTCTTAATAGTTGTTTGCTGGTATCTGGCTTGAGTGCGAGCATTCATTCTGATCTTCTGTTGATCGGCATGGTCCTCCTCTAACCTATCATCATACTTCAGACCCATCTTGGATTAATCTGGTAGGCATGGACTATCGAGGTCCTCCGAGTTGTTTGAGGATAATCCGTCGAATTTTGGGGCCTTCGAGAACGTCATCCAAAATGAAGGCCATCTTCGGGTACCCAGGGGTCCCTATTGATCTTGATGTAGATAACTCTTTTTAGAATGCATAGGGTTGACTTTTGCTAAGGATTTTGCTCGTATTTGAGCGATTCCTCGGGACTTCATAGAGATTTTGCGGTCGGAGCTTCCTATGTTTATTCCTCTTTTCAATAAGAGGGAATCACGAGACCAGGTGCTTGTCTGGTGTCAAGCATCAACATTTAAAGTTCACTGAGGCACGTATTCTTTGAGCCGTCGGTTCTTGGCGTAGGATGCTTCCTCGAGCATGGGGATAATTTGAACGGCCCTTCGAGTATCGAATTTTCACTAGAGGATGCTCTCTTGATCGGGTACCGACCCGTCGATTTGCATCGAGGTTATTGGCTTCCTGTGGTTTGCCTCGGGTAGGTGAATCGTCCCTTCTTCTACCATATATGTGGGGCGGCTTCAGCTCTTAGGCAAGATTTTGCTATTTTTAGATAGCTGCCTTTCTTCTTTTGGCATGGGGTACTTCGTTCCCTTAGGCGCAAAAAAGTGTCGGTGCGTGCCTTTGTTTTTCTCTATTTAGTAATACCATAGTCATGGCAACCACTTTGTGGGCGACATGGTAGAGGGCGAAGGGGGTTGTTCCCGGTGCCCGGGAGTTGAGGGATTTCGTTCTGACAACCGTTTCTTTGATAAAACGGGAGCATTTGGAGATGGTGAGAAAATACTGTGGATGGAGCAAGGGGTAACACTACAGGTGCTTCCTCTGGGAGAGAACGTTACGGATTTTGCTGACACATTTTTGAATGTAAACATGTATCCTTTCGCGTTTTCCCCCTCGATAGGGTCTTGCTTGATTTTTGTTTGAAGTGTCAGGTTACTTTGGTGCAGATACATTCGTCGTTTTGGTGGGTGGTGCTGATGATGAGATTCTTCGTGGAGAAGGTTGGTCTCGAATTTGTGCTCGATCACCTCTTCTGGTTGTATCGGCCTTTTCTTTACCAGGGCCTGCTAACCTTGAATTGTCGTTCATCCCCTCCTTTTACTGTTGATAACAAAGAGGAGGTGGTCAAGAATGGGCCGATCAGTTCATCCAGGCCCGGACGGTCAACATCACCCCCTGGAGCTTTTACCATTCCCCTAAGGGTGGAATTATAAACGTGAGTGGACCGTTGTGGTGCTATTTTATATTGTACCTATAGCGTAAGTTAGTTAAATAATGGTGTTTTTACCTTGTTGTAGCAATTTTATTGACGCCAGGTGAAGTCTCTGATCTGCCCAGCTGGGTTCGGAGGCTGGTGACCCATTCGTCCTACGACGAGCATCGGTGGCGAGCTTTACTCTGCGTTTGGTGGGGAGCGAAATACCAATGTATGTGTGTGTGCTGCCATTGCCTCGGTCTTCATGAATTTGAGGCAATATTTTCCCTTTTTCAACTTACATTGGATTTGTCGCTTGCAGGTATCTGGCAGTTCTTCGGGATAAGGCAGTGTTCTTCCGAAGAAGAGAAGTAGTTGTTAACCTCTCTTACCGCCCTTCAAGGTGATGGAGCTTCTAGTGGTGCTGGCCAAGCCAGTGGCATTAGGGGGACGACATTGTTTGAGTCCGCTACCCCTGGGGTACCTTATTCCAGGCCATCGATGTCTTCGTGCAGATATGTTTTGTCCGAGGACGGTTCTCCCGGGGACGAAGGGACAAGATCGACAGAAGCATGCTCTAACTTTGAGGAAGTCTATCAGCTTCACTTTGCGGTGAGACTAGGCGCTGTCTTCCTGTATTCGACGTCCTTCATTTGTCATTGAGTTTTCCTTATACAGGCATGTGACAGGCTGATGTCTGAGCTAGTCCGTCAAGGGGACAATTTTTAGAAAGTTCGAGATGAGGGAGAATCTCTTATGCTGCTTTGCGAGGAGAAGGAGGGCGAGTTGCTACATTAGCGATTTGAAGCATACACGCACTCGAATTACTCAAGCTTCACTTTCTTTGGTTATTATTAGGTTAGTGCCCTGCTTTCTTATATCAGCTGCAAAAAAAGTCGAAGGCCATGGAGTACCTTAAGGGTGATATCGATCGTGTCAGAAAGGCTTGTAGTGAGCTCAGGGTTCAGGTGCAAACTCATGTTTCAGAGGAGACGAGTGCCTTGGCCAAGGTTCCTGCCTTAGAAGTCCAATGGTTCTTGGCTAGAGATAATAGCAATACCCAAGCAGATGTGATTGAGAAACTAGAATCAGAACTTTTAAAGACCAGGGCCAAGGTAATTGATGCCCGGGCTAGGGCGATGCAAAGCTGAGACAACGCTGATCGAGGGATAGTGGTCTATACGAAAGATGTTGCGTACGCTCAGGCCGAGCTGAAGCAAGCCCTTGATCGGGAAAAAAATATCGAGTAATACGTCTGTTGTAGATCTCGGAGGGAGGCACTCGAGGAGATTGTCGTGAGGGGCTTTATTCTTTCTGATGAATTGGACCGAGCAAGGGCGGATGAGCGTGATGTATAGTTGTTTCTTGATGATGGTGCGGCGAGCGAGCCTGGAGAGCTGTAGTGTAGCTTTTCAGAACATATCATAAATTGTGCCATTTTTGTTGTATCATTTTTTATATGTGTAGAACATGTCTTCTTTGTGGAATAGGAAGAAACTTTGAAGCCTTATTTCTTCCGCATCTCCTTCTGTCGTCGTCTTTAGTCAGGCAGCTGTCGATGTCTGGCGGGATCTTTACAGGTCCGGGATCAACCGGGGTGGACCTGGGCTCTTGGGAGCAAGTGTTGCGTTCCCTACACTTTGTCCAGCCATTTAGGTCTAGTCTCCTAGTTGCTTTGCGAGTCGAGTTGTTATTGACCTTTAAGCTCTTTCTTGTCGGCACAGGCAAGTGACAGTGATTTTCTCTCCCTTGGGTCTAAGTGACCTTATATGTGGGTGACCTGGAGGCTCACTCGGCTGGCGATTGTGGCATTTGTGTCGTGCCCTTAAGCATGCTTTCGTTTTGTGCTTATTGCGGGTCTAGTCTCTTTGTTGCATTACGATTCGAGCTTTAATTGACCCTTAAGCTGTCAGTTTTGGCTGGCGACAAGGGCTCTTATGCTTTTTTGGTCATAGAGACTTTTTGATCTATGGCTCGTAGGCTTGTTTAGTTAACTATTTTTGATCCAGTCTCCTAATCGAGTTATGATTCGAGCTCACTTTAATCCTCAAGTTGTCAATTTCGCTGGCGACAAGGGCTCTTATTCTTTTTGGTCATAGAGACTATTTGATATGCGGACTGTGGGCTTGTTTAGTTAACTATTTTGGATCCGGTCTCCAAATCGAGCTACAATTCGAACTCACTTTAATCCTCAAGTTCTCAATTTGGCTGGCGACAAGGGCTCTTACACTTTTTGGTCGTAGCGACCTTTTAATGTAAGCCCCGTAGGCTTGCTTAATTGGCGACTATAGCTCTTACGCTGTTTTTTCCCCTGGGCTTTGTGTAGGATTTTTTTCTGCTCCTTAAGGTCTTTTTGAAAGGTTTTTTCCTGACCTGTCGTCGATTCCAGAGGAACCTCATTTCAAGTCGTAATCGGCGATAGTTCAGGCACCTCGGAAGGTTCATACCCCGTTGTTTGCCTGTTAAGGGGAGCCTGTTTTAACCAGTTCTTTTCTAATTATATTCGAATTAGTGGCTTGTGATTTTAGCGGCAGTCGGGCATCCCCGAGCTTCTTTATTTTGGCTGTATAAGCCCTTTTAACTGTAGTCAGATGTGTTTGGTCATAGCCATTCTTGACCCCGAGTGATAGTTTAGGCGTCTACATCGAGGGTATGCCCTTTCGGGATTCTTACAAATGCGACATATAGCCTAAACTTTGGGGGTTTTCATGCATGTTGATGTCTTACAGTTTGTCATGCCTATTGAGGTCTTACAGTTTGTCATGCTTATTGAGGACTTACAGTTTTTTCAGTGATGCAGTATGACGATTGTAGATAGTCTCCCAGTCATCAAGTTGTTTAAGCATGAAGACTGCTACTTGTGAACTCAGAGCCTTATTTTTTGGGGCTTTATGAGCCTGGAGTTTCGGTACTCGAGTTGCGTGAGTGCCCTATTACAGGCATTAAGTGATCGAGTATTTTACAATGTATTTAGTGAAAAGGGGGCCCCATGTCAAGGGCGTACTTTGAGATTTTCCCTGTCCGGAGGATAAAATGCCGAGAAAATATCCTTTTATTGCTTGGTATAAATGTACATTGTTTCGCCATTGTGAACTCGATCCATGCGTGCACGGCTTTTCGGACCGCTTTGGCCCAACATATAATTACCGATAGGGGTTTAGTTCGCCGTATCTGGGTCATTCCAAAAGGGAATGCTATTAAAGGCAAACCATAGATCGTCGTCGAGCCATCGGAATAAAGCCCGTGACATCATCGAACCTTCTTCTAGTATACTGCTTTGGCAATAATTCTGCCGATAAGGTTCCTTTTGAGACAGAAGCCCGGTTGAAGGGGGAAAATATGCGGTTCTAAGAGCCTTCAGGTATAGTCTTGAGAAACTCCGAACATCCGAGCCAGCTGTCTGCATTTAGGATAATAAAAAGGTAATGAAGGAGAAAAATAGTTCTTTCTTACCGAGGGGTTTGCATGCGAGGTTTCAAGACTCGGTGTGTCCCTGTCGGCTTATTCTAGTTCTGCCCTTCGTGAGGAATCTCTCTCTTTTGTTGGAATAGGACCGTCGATGCCTTTGGGTAAAGTGTCAATGGTCGTCTGAGTAAGACGTTTATACTTTGCACTTCTTTTGATGGTGTAAAGCCCGAAGTCCTAACTCTGACTCAGGCGGGCTGTATGTAGAGAATGATCTTTCAGACGACTTGTTATTTCAAATTCACCAAGGATACAGGTTGTGGGGGCGATTTGGTCCATTAATGCGGACCGCCCTATTGACCCTTGATCCGATACCATTGTTGTGGGTGACCAATCTTCAAAAATCTAGGAATATATGATTTATTTTAAGATTAAGCGGATCATAGATAGGTTTACCAATGTGCTAATGTGGCGCGGGGTGGAGTCGTGGTGCACTCTTCCCCGGATGCAATATCCTTGGAAATACTTCCGTGGATCTGTCTTTGTCCGGGTGGCGGGTACTTTTGCTTCCCATGTTATGGGTTCTCCGAGGTCATCGCCGCTCCTCTATTGTCGTGGTGATACGTCGTGGCCTCTATATTTCATCCTACCTGGTAGTCTTCTCTCCTCGGCGCCAGATTTGAGCTTGATCGTTCAATAGCATTCGTCGGGGACTTTGGCTGAGTTGCAAGGCTATCATATTTTCGGTATGGGTGTCATTCGTGGCCCTACTACCGCTTGCATCCCGCGGGTCCCGCGTTGGGTCATGGTTCTTTTGAAGGGGCCTTGGTCGAGTAGGACTGAGTTGCTTAGCGTTCCTAGTCTCGCTTATGGTGACCATGATATTTGGTATGACAAAGTTGAGCCCGCATTCTACTGGGTGAGGTTCATCTGCCGGTTGTGCCTTACCGGATCTCGTTCCACTGGAGGTTCCCCGGGGATGTCGCCCTCGAAATACTCCCCTACCATTGTGAGGCATGTTGGATCTTGAGGCGTTCATCCCATCAGCGGCACACGGATGGTATCTCTATATGTTCGGCATTAGTTTCTTCGTGGAAGGCTTGGCTGGGCGTGCTGTTTCTGCAGAGGACTCGGGACGCCGCTCAGAGCCCCGATTAGTGATCGGCACTGGGTAAGGATGCGTGGCCAACCCTCAGCCGAGAATCTAATTAAACATCGCTTGAAGCGACCCAGGGCCATCGGGTATGCTCTGTTTAAACCCCGAGCAAAGGCCAGGGTTGTCTGTTCATCCAGAGCCAGAAGCGATCTCATTCGTCCTATTAGCGAGCATGATGCGACTCTTTCTGATGTTTCTTCCTCTGATTGTTTGGCTTTCGACTTGTTGGTTTCTTCTGATGCTTTGATGACATTGACGTATGATTCTGTGGCGGGGTCATCTTGGAAGTAGCTTTCTCTCTTCGTGTCTGCGCAAGCAGTGATACGCTCGTCGAGGAAGCTGTCTCCAATGTTGCTACGCTGGTAGTTCTCAGATGGCTTTGCAACTGAGCAATGACCAATTTTTGTGCCTGCAACATTTCAAAAATAATGTAAAGATTAACTACTTGTTAATCCCTGGCCAGGGTTTTTTGAACTTCCTGTCAGTCGCTGCGTTGCACGCCTCTATCGGCGTGGGAAGTCTTGTTGATTTGCTATGCATCCTGTGATTCCGCGTCTGCTAGTATTGGTCCGGGTGCGTTATCAGGATCTTGTAGTGGTGCTCCGACAGACGTGATAGCTATACCATTTTCCCCGCACTAATCGAGGTGGTCGTTTTTAGCTCTTTCAACGAGCCGGGAATTTTTACCTGAAATCAAAGGATCTTGGGCAAGAAAAAGTGTGAAAGATGATACGCGTTTGTGTAATGAAATAAGCAAGAAAATAATCACTATTCTTTTTAGCCCACAGTTGGCACCAAACTGTTTGCTGTAAAAATTGTAACTACAATTAAATTTGTTACATAGGACTCTAGTAGTATGTGATTTATTCTTGAGCTAGTTTATTAAAGCGGATGATGTTGTACTGTGAGTTTTAACGATGGGGCAAATGATAAACGAGGTAACGAGCGAACTAAAGGGCCAGTTACACGGGCATAAACTTGATCGATTTGGTACTTCGAGGACGACCTCAGGGTCGAGCTCGGGTTGTCAGCGATATTCGGGCGCAATCTAATTGCTAAGAATATAATCAAACAGAGCTATTTATAACTGAAATTTGGTTTATACGAAGGAGAGCGCATATAAAATAAAGAACACGTTTAGAGACAAAGGATATCGAGGTATCATCAGTATCAGTGATGACCAATCAGCTTTTTAAGAAGAGAGAGAGAGAGAGAGAGAGAGAGAGAGAGAGAGAGAGAGAGAGAGAGAGAGATTATTGCACTTTGTAGAATTGTGGGAGCTACAGCAATTGTTCTTTACAAGGAAGGGTGAGTCCCTTTTATATAGGAGAAGAGACATAGTAACGACTGCATATATGTCTAATATACAAAATACGGAGATGTGGCGACTTGACTTGATATCCCAACAGAGGCTTGGGATAGGCCGGCTTTATCAGATTCAACCGCGTGCCTCAGGGAATTTCCCCTTTGTCTTCGTATTTGTCTTTGTCTCGGCCTCGAATCAGTTCTTGACAAGCCTCGAAAAAGAGGTCTAAGTTGTGACTTCATATCATCGTGATCTCGAGAAATCTTCCCGAGGTGGTTCTATGTCATTGGGGTCTCGAGGTACCTCCTCCGAGATAACTTGATGGCGAGAAGTCGGGCCCTCCAATTTCACCGTGTACACTATCCATTCCTTCTTGTTGGCATGATCCATATGATACAAAGGAAACTTGCAAACGCGGAACTTTCATAAATGACTATATTCATAGAAGTACCAAGGGAGCCTATGTTCTTGATTCTCCAAGTGTCCTATTAATATATCTTCTGTTCATGGGTCTCAGAAAAATACGTAAGTTGCTAAAATATATCTGAAGGCATATTGATCTTATGACATTCCGAAAAATCTTACTTACTTCATTATGCATTGCATTCATTTATACATGTACATTGACCCATGACCTGATGGCACTATATACGCGTATAGTATATGTAAATGGGGTAAGGGAAAAGGATATATACACACAAACACCTGATCAGCTGGTATACGTTGAATATTTCACCCAAAGAGGCAGAGATGATATGGTAGGATGCCCTCAAAGGCTTCATGATGTTATGTACGCATATACCTACACATGACATGGCATTTATATGTATATGCATGACACTATAAATGTTTCATGTTTCATAAAGCTATCCAGACTTACATGCTGAGTTCTTTACTTTATGTTTCTATTATTTCTTTTATATATTGCTTTCATTCATTACATATTTGGTACTTTATTTGTACCGACGCCCCTTTTGCCTGAGACGCTGCATTTCATGCCCGCGGGTCATGATAGATAGGTTGGCAGTCCTCCTACGAGGCTTTCAGCTTAACGGAAGGTGTTGGTGCACTCCACTTACTCCACAGTTACCTATTTGGTCAGTATGATTTAGACATGTATTGATTAGTATGGCGTGGCCCTGTCCTGACCTTTTTGATATTTATTTACTCTTAGAGGCTTACAGATATATTTCATGTATGTGGATACTAGTATGGCCTTATAGGCCTATGTTTTAAGTATACAAATGATCATTTCACACTTATAGGCCCGTATGTCACATCTAGAGCACCACCTCCAAAACACTACCAACTCCACCACCCAAACCAATTCCATACCCTCCTTCACCAGCCACTCCTGTCTTCGAGGCACCCCTACCTGCTACACTTCACAGATCCTCTAGCGAGCCCTTATTCCAAGCCCACGATAACCGATATTACCCCCCGAAACCTAGTTTCAAGGCTCCAAACCCCTATTCCTTCACTTCTCGTTTTGATCTCCCTGTGGAAACTGAGAAACCATCTGAGAATCCTGAATATGAGGAGATGTTCGGGAAAGTTAAAGGCCTGGAATAGTCATTTAGAAAATGTAGGGGTTGGGAGGTCAGGTGAGCGTGGCTTACAAAGATCTATATTTATTTCCAGATGTTCAATTGTTGGTAGGGTTTAAGATGCTCAAGTTTGACTTGTATGATGGGCACGGAGAATCGGTGGTGCACTTGAAAGGTTTTTATAGCAAAATGAGGGGAGCTGGCAGGAAAGACGAGTTGCTAATGGCGTATTTCAGTAAGATTCTGAGTGGTTCGGCGCTGGAGTGGTACACTCGGCAGGATCACGGAAGATTGTATGCATGGGATGATCTAGCCCATGCATTTGCTTGTCACTTCCAGTACAATATTGAGATTATTCCAAATCATCTCTCTTTGACAAAGATTAAGAAAAAGCACAATGAAAGCTTCAGCGAGTATGTTTTTCGGTGGAGAGAACAGGCAGCAAGGGTTGACCCTCCAATGAAAGAGAGTGAAATGATGGATTATTTTCTACAGGACTTAGAACCTACTTATTACGGTCATTTGGTATCAGCTATAGGCAAGTTTTTCAATAAAGTGGTAAAGATGGGCGGTGTGGTAGAAGAAGGACTTAAGTCAAACAAAAGTATGAGCTATTTGGCTATTAAGGCAACCACCCAAGACATTCAAAGTGCAGCTGGGGGAGTAATTGGAAAGAAGAAGAAAGAGGGCGTGACAACGATTGATTCAGGAGCGTGGTTTGGACCCAGGGGCTCACCTCACCACTATAATCAGCCTCGACCCCACCACCAAACCAACCACCATACCCCGTATAATCCACCCCAACAGTACTACACATCACCAGACCCTAATTTTTCTATCCACCACGCCCAAACATACAACAAACTCCCTGCCCACGCACAAAGGCGTGCGCCAGCCCCAAAAAACACCTACCCACCCCTTCGAGCCTACCAAAACCCTCCCAGACCTGATTTCCAACCCAATCAAGCATTTAAGAATGAGAGGTTGCAGAGGAAGAAAACCTTCACTCCATTGGGAGAGTCCTATACTAGTTTGTTCCACAGGCTAAGACAATATGACATACTTAGGCCGATAGAGTCAAAATTGCCAAATCCTCCCCCAAAAAATATTGATTATTCTGTAAGCTGTGAATTTTGTTGTGGTGTTCCAGGGCATCACATGGAAAAATGCTGGCATTTGAAGATTGCTATCCAGGAGATCATTGATATAAATTGGATTGAAGTCCATGCTCCGGAAGCGCCCAATATCATCCAGAACCCGTTGCCAACCCATCAGGAGACAAATATGATTGAGATAGTGCATAAGGGAGGGTAGCCTAAGAAGCCTTCACAGACCGTCATGATAATTCGGTGCAGTGAGGTCAGGCCAGTTGAAAAGTCAAGAAGTGAGAAATTAGTGATAAGGTTGAGCGGGACAAATAGTGAAACATATGCGGTAGTGAAGAAAGGGTCCTCAAGTGATGTTCTAGCGAAAGAAAAAAGGGCAAAAGTGGTTGTGCCAGGAGTGGAAAACAAGCCTGTCGTGATTGTGGAGGGTGCTCGCACAGATCCTGTCATTATCAAGCCTGTAACCCTATTACATATAGTCAACAGCAAGGCTATCTCGTTGAATTATGAACGGGTGACAGTGACTTACAAAGGAAAAGAAGTTAAAGAAGAAGTCTATGAGACCCATGGATTGACTCAGTCGGGGAGATTCTTTGCCCCCGAGGAGTTAAGAAAAGCTAAAACCTCCAAAGATAACCCAGTGCTTGTGAAGAAAGCTGTGATAGAAGAAGAGGCAGAAGAGTTTTTGAGAAAGATGAAGGTGCAAGACTATTCCATTATGGAGCAACTGAGGAACACGCCTGCTCAAATTTCAATATTGTCATTGCTAATCCATTTAGACGAGCATCGATAGGCCTTGATGAAAATCCTGAATGGGGCTCATGTTCCTAATAAAATCTCAGTAAACCATTTGAAAAAGATAGCCAACAAGATATTTGAGGTAAATAGAGTCACGTTTTCTGATGATATGTTGCCCGTGGAGGGTACTGAGCATAATAAAGCCCTCTACCTTACGGTGAAATACGAAGATTTCGTGGTTACTCGGGTATTGGCCGACAATGATACCAGTGTGAACATTTGCCCTCTCTCTACTCTAAATAGGTTTAAGGTGGATGAAGAAAGAATTCACAAGAACAATATTTGCGTGCCGGGATTTGACGGTGAAGGGAAAGATTCAGTCAATGATATAGTGCTTGAGCTTACAATAGGACCAGTTGAATTTTCCATTGAGTTCCAGGTGCTGGATGTAGCTGTTTCCTACAATCTGCTGTTGGGTTGACCCTGGATTCATGGTGCCAAAGCAGTCCCATCTACTCTGCACCAGATGGTCAAGTTTGAATGGGATAGACAGGAAATTGTTGTGCACGGTGAGGATAATCTGTGTGCTCCCAGTGATGCCATTGTCCCATTCATTGTTGTTGAAGACGACAAGGGACCATGGTCTATCAGGTTTTTTTGCACAGTGAGTCGAGAAAATTCCAGAAGGGAAATGTGTTCCAATTCCGAAGGTAACTGCCGTATCAGTCATGGTGGATTTTGAGAAGTTGAAAAAAGGTTTTGTCCCTGGTAAGGGTTTGGGGGCATCTCTTAAGGGTATCGAAAAATGGTTTTGTCCCTGGTAAGGGTTTGGGGGCATCTCTTAAGGGTATCATACAGCCGGTGTCTCTTCCTAAAAACATGGGTACATTTGGTCTAGGTTTCAAGCCCACAGCCGCAGACGTGGAAAGAGCCAGAAAGTTGAAACAGAGGGCATGGGTCCTCCCAAAGCCTGTCCTACATTCTCCGGATCGTTTTTCAAGCCTGGCGCCATGAAGCGCCCAGTAACAATAGTTCCCAGTTCTGTGGTTGGTCTTGATAAAGAGTTGATTGAAAAGTTCGAGATGTTGTTCGACGATATGAACATGTTAGAAGTTGGAGAAGGTTAGAACAAGGTGGATGTGCAATTTGTTAGGCCCAGTGCAAAGATTAACAATTGGGAAGCTACTCCTCTCCCTACTCGGAAGGAGTTTTAGTAGTTTGCTTTGATTTTATTTCATTTTATCTGGATTATTCCAGGGTTGTAATTCAGATTCTATGTTCTGTCCGTTTGGATGTATAATCCTTTCTATCTTTTGATTTCATTGAAATGCAATTTCCCTTTTTTATCCTTCCGGATAGTTTTTTTTTTCTTTTCTTCATTGTACAGTTCTTTTTATGCTGATTTCAATGACATGACATGCATGAGGAATTTTTGGCCCAGTCTTAAAAGACAATCTAATTCTAAAATAATAATTCAAGAAATAGAGTGTGATGATGAATAAGAATATGAAGAGGATGAGGCCTTTGAAGAGATTATTAAAGAATTAAGCCATTTTGAAGAGAAACCCAAGCCTAATCTGAGTGATATAGAAGTAATCAATTTGGGAGACCCAGATAATATCAGAGAAACTAAGATAAGTGTCCATCTTGAACCGCAAATCAGGGAAAAGATAATTAATGAATTGTTTTAGCACAAATACATTTTTGCACGGTCATATGATGACATGCCAGGTCTAAGCACTTACTTGGTTCACAAATTGCCCACTGACCCGGCATTTCCTCCCATCAAACAGAAGTTGAGGTTGTTCAAAACTGACATGAGTGTAAAGATTAAAGAAGAGGTCATACAGCAGTTTGAGGAAAAGGTCATTCGAGTCACGCGGTATCCCACATGGTTAGCCAATGTTGTGCCTGTGCCAAAGAAGGATGGTAAGACTAGAGTTTTTGTTTATTACCGTGATCTCAACAAGGCAAGTCCAAATCCCACTGCCAAATATCCACATTTTGATTGATAATTGTGCCAAGCATGATATTGGGTACTTTGTGGATTTCTAAGTGGGCTATCATCAGATCCTAATGGATGAGGAAGATGTAGAAAAAATGGCATTCATCACGCAATGGGGAACCTACTACTATCGGGTCATGCCATTTGGTTTGAAAAATGCTGGGGCAACTTACATGAGGGCAATGAAGACCGTATTCCACAACATGATACACAGGGAGATCGAATTTTATATGGATGATGTAATCATAAAGTCTAGGAAGCAGTCTGACCATGTCAGAGATTTGAGAAAGTTCTTTCAAAGTCTTCGCAGGTACATTCTTAACCTCAATCCTGCAAAATGTGCATTCGGTGTGCCATCTGGAAAATTATCGGGATTCATAGTCAGCCGTCGAGGTATTGAATTGTACCAGTCAAAGATCAAAGCTATCCAAGAATTACCACCCCCAAGGAACAAGACTGAGGTGATGAGTTTATTAGGGAGGTTGAACTACATCAGCAGGTTTATTGCTCGGCTTACGACAACTTGTGAGCCTATCTTCAAGCTATTAAAGAAGGATGTTGTGGTCAAGTGGACAAATGAGTGTCAAGAAGCATTTGATAAGATAAAGGGTTATTTGTCAAATCCACCTGTGTTGGTCCCACAAGAACCGGGGAGACCTTTGATTCTGTATTTAACGGTCTTGGACAATTCATTTGGCTATGTATTAGGTCAGCATGACATCACCGGTAGGAAGGAGCAAGCCGTCTACTATATCAGCAAGAAGTTCACATCTTATGAGGTTAAGTACACTGTAAGGCCTCGTGAAATCCCGACTCAAAAACTCGGATTCCGTGTTGCCAAGTTAGGATCGTGTGTTAGAAGTTAGTAAATATGCTTCGCGGCGAGACCTTTTTGGATTGAATGATGTATTAAAAAGTCAAGAATGAGTTTCCAGAAAAAATGCAAGAAATGCGGTCCAGAATGCGGTCGCATAATTGAAATGCGAACCGCATACCTGCCACAGAGTGAGGCAGAATGTTGGATGAAATTGAAGTTAGAAATGCGGTCTAAATGCGGTCGCATAATTGAAATGTGGACCGCATATCTACCGCAGAGTGAGGCAGAATGTTGGTTAAAATTGAAGTGGGAAATGCGGTCGAGATGCGGTCGCATAATCAAAATGCAGACCGTATAAGTCGTCGCATATTTTCCTTTGAATTTACGAAGGTCAGTTCTGCGGTGCACTTTGCGACCGCAGAACACGAATGCGGACCGCATTATTACCGCATACCGAGTCAGAATGTTTAGTTTTTTTGGGAGCATTCTGCGGTCCATTATGCGGACCGCATGTTGATTCTGCGGTCGCAGATGCGACCGCATAAGTTGACTCGGGGCTCCAATTTTCTAATTTTTAACCCGACTTCCCTATCGATATAACCGGTGTATTAGCTCATTTTAAGCATTCATCTGAGCAATTATAGAGAGAGTAAGAGGTTCCTTAGAGAGGGAAAGTGGAAAGGCTCCTGAATCTTCATCCCAAGAGGTAAGGCTCCATCACCTCAGCTCATATTTGTATACTGAGCCATATGGGGCCATTAGGGAAGTAATTCATGGGTATGAGAAGGAATATCTTGCATGCATGCCACCTTAGAGTATTGGAAAGTAGTAAAATTAAAAAGGGAAGCAATTGGGGGTATAACATGATATGCTCGAGCCAAGCTAGAACTTCAGTTTCGTCTCTAATTCTCAATTTTTAATTCAAAATTTCTTGCTCAATAGATTGAAGCTCTAAGAGTTCTGGAAAATTTGAAAAGAGTAAGGAACAACCATATTGAGGTATTTATGGCTAAAACCCCTTTTTATTAGAAATTGAGCTCCATTGTCATTACGAAAGTGTGGTAAGAGGTAAATTGGCTGGAGTATTGATTATCATTACAAATTAATTGATTTTCATATAACTATACATATTCGTGAAGGATGTGCCTCGATGTGAAAAATGTACAAATCTTGATAATTAGAGAATGATGAAAAGTATAATTATGTGTTGAATTACTGGGGCTATAAGCCGACATTGAAACACAGAACTATTTGTGCTAGCTATATGCTCACTTACCTGTGATTTGTAACTTGAATTATCCTCGATTTGTGTGGGATTGATATTTGAAAGTGTTGACTGTTGGGAATTGAGTAATGCCTCCAATAAGGTGACCTAGTCGGTCGGGTCGTGATCGGACACCATGCCGCACACATGGTGGTAATGTGCTGATATTGGATTCTGGATAAGGGAAATGAAATATTGATTGTGAGTAATACCTCCAATGAGGTGACCTAGCCGGTCGGGTCGTGACCGGACTCCGCTCGAGATGGCGGTGGTAATGAGGACATTGGTGAACTCGTGACAGAATTGCCCTAATCCGTGTTGTGGAAATTGTATGAAGAACTATATGAGTTATTTCTTTGATTTGCCCGTATTAATTGCTTGTATCTATTTGATAGTTCTTTTTAGTAAAATGGTGTTTAGTTATACATACCAGTACAATTCAAATGTACTGATGCCCCTTTTTGCCGGGGGCGCTACATTCGTGTCATGATTGTAGGTGGCCCCATAGTGGACAGTGTAGCCGAGTGTAGCAGAGTGTTCATCTACTCGAAGTCACGGTGAGCCCCTTATTCTTCCATGGGGCTGCATGGTGTATCTTTTATTATTACAGTTTTCTTTCATTTTGAGGTATAGCCGGGGCCTTGTTGCCGGCATAGTCATGCTTATGTGTTGTATCTTTAGAGGCTCCGAAGACACTAGTGTGGGTTGTGTACAGGTTTTGGGGAGTCCCCTCTGTGTATATATTGTAATTCTAACTTGTGATCTCCTTAAGCCGTGACTCTAATAGAATCCATAAAGCTAACTTATGAATGGTAAAATATCACGCTATGAAATGAACTAGCAATGTGGTATACCCCGTGTATTATTGTTCAAATTAACCAAAGGCATGAGTTCCGCATTCTTCATGAGTTGGGGTAGAAAGCATTCGATAAGGCTTGCTCAGTCGGGTTCACTTGATTGAGCGCCGGTCGCGCCTCCCGAGGTTGGGGCGTGACATACTAGGAAGTCCATGTTGCGCCCTATCTTCGGTAGCACAGAAGTTGAAGAATTATTTGTCATCTTACACTACCTACCTCATTTCTCGCTTGGATCCATTAAAGTATATCTTTTAGAAGCCTATGCCCACAGGGAGGCTCGCAAATTAGCAGATTTTTCTCACAGAATTTGACATCATCTATGTGAATCGGACTGCGATGAAAGCCCAAGCATTGGCCGACCATTTTGGCTGAGAATCCGGTAGATGAAGAATATGAACCATTGAAGACTTACTTCCCTGATGAATAGGTAATGCACATTGAAGAGTTGGAGCGAGTTGATGATCCAGGTTGGAAACTATTCTTTAATGGAGCTGCAAACATGAAGGGCATTAGGATAAGAGCCGTACTTATTTCTGAAACATTGAACCACTATCCTGTTATAGCTCAGCTTCATTTCTACTGTACTAACAACATGGCTGAGTACGAGGCATGCATTTTGGGTTTAAGGTTAGCTGCAGACATGGGTGTCCAGGAAGTCTTGTTTTTGGGAGACTCGGACCTTCTGGTGCACCAGATTCAAGGAGAATACGAGACACGGGATTTAAAACACATACCATACCGATAGTGTTTGCATGATCTTAGTCAGCGATTTCAATCAGTAGAGTTCGGGCATATACCAAGGATCCATAATGAGGTTGTCGATGCCTTAGCTACTCTGGCATCAATGCTACATTATCCAGATAAGGCTTATGTTGACCCTTTGCATATTCAGGTTCGCGATCAGTATGCTTACTGTAACATGGTGGAAGAAGAACTTGATGGTGAACCATGGTTCCACGATATCAGGGAGTATATCAGAATTGGAGTATTCCCGATACAAGCTACAGGTGATCAAAAGAGAACAATTCGACGGATAGCAAGTGGATTTTTCTTCAGTGGAGGAGTTTTGTACAAATGGACACCAGATCTTGGATTGTTAAGATACATTGATTTTAGACATGCCACATCTATTATGACCACAGTACATTATGGAGTCCATGGGCCACATATGAGTGGGTACGTTCTGGCAAAGAAGATTCTCCTAGAAGGTTATTATTTGCTCGCCATGGAACGAGATTCGTTTTGTGCGTAAATGTCATCAATGCCAAGTACGGAGATTTGTTTCATTCTCCACCCTCTGAATTGCATATAATGTCTGCACTATGGCCCTTTGTTGCTTGGGTCATGGATGTCATTTGACCAATTGAGCCAGCAGCATCCAATGGGCACTGGTTCATTCTGGTGGCCATCGATTTTTTAACCAACTGGATAAGCTAAAACTTTCAAGTCTGTGACCAAGAAAGCGGTGGTCGATTTTGTGCACTCAAATATTATTTGTCGGTTTGGGATCCAAAAGGTGATTATCACAGATAATGGTGCTAATCTCAACAGTCATCTGCTGAAAGAGGTATGTTAATAGTTTAAGATTATGCATTGTAATTCCACCCCATAACGCCCAGAGGAGAATGGAGCAGTTGAGGCTGCCAATAAGAACATAAAGAAGATACTCCGGAAAATGGTTAAAGGTTCCAGGCAATGTCATGAAAAGCTACCCTTTACGTTGTTCGGTTATCGCACGACTGTTCGTACTTCAGTAGGGCTACTCTTTATTTGTTGGTATATTTCACCGAAGCAGTGAAACCCGCGGAAATTGAAATCCCATCCCTTCGAATTGTTATGGAAGCCGAAATTGATGATGATGAGTGGGTCAAATCCCGCCTGGAGCAATTGAGTTTGATTGATCAGAAAAGATTTGTATCAACAGAGAATGGCAAGAGCATATAACAAGAAGGTGCGTCCATGGATTTTTGAAGTGGGTCAGCAAGTATTGAACTGTATCATTCCACATCAGGCTGAAGCAAAAGTCAAGTTTGCCCCAAATTGGCAGGGGTCGTTCATCGTAACGAGAGTGTTGTCCAATGGTGCTTTGTACTTAATAGATATAGAAGGCAAATGTGTAGAAATGGCTATCAATTCTGATGCGGTCAAAAGATATATGTATGATTTCTTTTGTTAAATTGTGTTTGTTTATACTTGGCATGTTTTGAGGATTGGAATGACGAAGGCACTTTGTTCTGCTATCTAAACACTTTATCCTTTATTACCCGTTTTAAGCTGTATTTATTTCCTTTCGTACCCGTCTTTTGGAATCAGTAGCAAAGATCAGGAATGCAAGAGCGAAAGATAAGAAAATGAAAAGAGAGAAGAAAAACAAAATTAAAAAAGAAGAGAAAAAAAGGAGAAAGAAAGTAAAGTACAAAAGAGAACAACATAACAACAAAAAGAGAAAAGGAAGAAAGACAAAAAGAGAAAGAAAAGAAAGAGAAAAGAGAAAATCAGAACAGCAAAGCAATTTCAATGTCATGAACTACATTCGACCTGATTCCTTTTAAGGATTCGTAGGCAGCCTCATGGTTCGGTCCTATCAAAGTAAAAATCCAAAAGTCCCCAAGCAAAGAAACTGGGGCAGAAGTTGCGGTTGTTTTAAGAAATTTGATTCCAAAATTTGTAATTTTTAAACCCAGATGAGTTGTTTTGAGACTTTTGATACCCTTTCTTTCTAACCCTATCCAAAGCCCACATTACGGTCCAAAGAAAGACCTTCCGATTAGTCTTTAAGAAATGCCGAGTCAAACAAGTAGAGGTGATTCATATTAGGGGCAACACTTCGGTCCAAGCAGGAAAAATGAAAATAAGAGAGTCTTATTGGTGAAAACCCTCACGGGCACCGTAAGGCGCCTTAAGCTGAGAGAAAATCAAAAATGAGAGAGTCTTATTGGTGAAAACCTTCACAGGAACCTTAAGGCGAAAGTGAGTTGAGAGATGAACAAATAAGAGATGTTTGTTGGTGAAACCCTTCAGGGCACCACAAGCCGAACAAGGTCAGGGTTTTGGTGAAGAAATTGGGTTTTGAAGATCTTGGGGCATAAAGTACGACAACTAAAAGTTGATTGGTTGGACAGACTGGGCCGATAATCCGAAATGCATGTCATGATCATTGGTACCAGCTGCTCTACTCATATATGTCTTTCTTACTTTTTCTCTTCCAAACAATCATCCAGTTTTGGATTTTTTTTTAATTTTTTATCCCTAACTCTCAAAGTTATTGCATTTCATTTCTTTTGGGTTTATTTCTCTAAAATGTTTCCAATGTTGTTCTGTTTATGTAAATAGAAAGGATTTCAAAGCTCACTAGCAACTTCTAAAATTGCACAAAAGCACAGGGCGACCAAAGCATTTTCAGAAACAGTATGATGTAAAATGGGGAATAAGGTATCAGAGGTTCAGATAGATGGCTCAGAGTTGTAACACAACAGTTTGGGTATAGAACACTCGGGTCATCCTGGGTCATGTGGTTGAAAGTCAGTCAGATAGTCAAGAGGTTCTTAGCCAGTTCGGGAAAGTCTGTCAAAATAAAGTACGGTAGGAGAGGTCACCTTTAGCAATAATGCCACAAACTAACCACCACATTTTAAACTGACAATATTTTTCTTTGATTGAAACAGGGCAGAAAATTTTATTTGTTTTGGAGAAATCCTCTGTAGGGGAAAAGCAAGCACAAGACAGGTTTGACCGTAAATTCTCAGGACCTTCCTGAAAAATGGGACATAGTTTAAAATTCAAAACAATCATGAGTCGCAAGATCTAGCATAAATGTACCCCAAAGGGATATAAGTTGGTTTCAAAGTTTGCATGTTTGAGATAGGATTCAATTAGGAGTTTTAAGGACCCTCCTAAATAATGGGACCTAGCCTTAAAATTTCCATTAGATAATAAGATTTAGCGTAAGTTCTGTTCAGCCGTAAAAATTGTCACTCTTAAGATAAGACTTAGTTTTTGATTTTCTGGACCCTCCAAGATAATGGGATGTAGTTTTAAGATCTACTTAGATAACAACATGTAGCAGAAGTGATACCTTTAGAAGATATAATTTAGATTTAAAACCTCCATTTAACTAGGAGTTTTCAAGACCCTCCAGGGTAATGTGATCTAGCTTTCAAATTCATAGTGCTATATGGTAATGTGATTCAGTTAACACTCATAGAGGTGCCCAGCTACCAAACTGGGGCAGAAAATTTTCTTTGTTTTGTCTATTTTGTTGAAATCAGGAGCCCACCTAGAGAAGAAAGCAGATCAAGTGTTGGTAATCAGGAGTCCACCTAGAGAACAAAGTAGATCAAGCGTCGGTAATCAGGATCCCACCTGGAGAACAAAGTAGATCAAGCGTCGGTAATCAGGAGCCCACCTGGAGAACAAAGCATATCAAGTGTTAGTATTCAGGAGCCCACCTGCAGAATAAAGCAATTCAATCGTTGGTAATCAGGAGCCCACCTGGAGAAAAAAGCAACTCAAGTGTCGGTAATCAAGAGCCCACCTGAAGAATAAAGAAAAGTAGCAATGTTCGAAGGAAGACGATTCAAGTTCAGCAATCAGGCGCCCGCCTGAAGAAAAGGGAAAACATCTAAGATTACAATTCAAATCGGCAACAAAGGAACTTCACTTGGAGAATACAAGTCAACAAGGCAACAGGAACCACAAGATCAAATTTGAAGATATAGATAGGGTTTTTGTAATGCATAGATCATAGTTTAGTTTTGCTTCTTTTTATTTTATCACATTGTAATAAGGAGTTTAGAAAGCAGTAGCAGCAGCAGAAACAACAGTGAAATCACAGCTTCATGGTAGTCCCAGCTACCAAAACATCCCGAACTACACTGACCCAATTCCTTTATAGCCAAGGATATGTAGGCAATCTCGGAAGTAGGGTGCTTTCAAATCTTTTAAAAATGCTTCCCACAGAGTATCCAACCGCGCAAAAATTGATTGTATTAGCTCACTATATCTTTGCACAAAAACTCTTCGTGTTTCCAAGCAAAGAGGGGCAGTTGTGAGCACGTGATTTTTTCCGTATATGAATTACTCCCATAGATTCAAAAAACAATAAATTTTCCCATTATTTGCAATTTCGTAGATTTTTTTAGCATTTTTCGTTAATTGTTTGCATTTGTCAGCACATGTTAATTTTGTTTAATTAATGAAAGATACAAAAATATGTCGCATTTGCATTTAGGATTTAATTCTATATTTTAGGATTAATTAGCAAATTAGTTGTTTTATAAAAAAGGGGAAAAATCACAAAAAATGGTTTATTTTGAATTATTCAATTTTTAGATTTGAATTTTTGTAATAATTATTAGGGTTAATTAATTTAATTTTCTAGGATAATTTGGGTTAAGAATTAAGTTGGTTTTTATTTTATTTTTAGAAAAAGGAAAAGAAAAAAAACAAAAAACAAAAAGAAAAGGAATTAAAAAGATTTTGGAACAGGGAGAAGGAAAGAAATCAGTTTTGGGCCAATTCCATTCAAATCCCTCGAGTCCCAATCAATACCCATCCAAACCCAACCAATCCAGCCTAACCCCATACACCAATACCCAGTCCGGTCTCCACTTAACCAAACGACCCCGTTTTAACACACCAAATCAGGACCGTTGATCTCTGTTGATTTAACGTTCCAAAAGTGGTGTTTGATAAGTATAATAATGTCTGAATTCACTAACCCCCCCCCTCCCCGTCTCATCTCTCAAACTTACAATCTTAAGAGATGACTCATCAGAAACCCTAGGGCCGCCCAAGTGTTCTCCGGTGGTGACGCCACCTCCAATCACTCTCAAACTAACACCCTGAAACCTCTACGACCCCCTAATACTAAATCCACAACTCTTTTCCCTCAAATCTTCCTTAAACTCCTCAAATCTTAAATCCAAAGTTCGAGCTCTAGAACCCAAATCCAAACCTGGGGATGCAGGATGATTGCTCCAGTCCTCATGAGTTTTTAGAGTCGGTTTTGTCACAAAATAGTGTTGTTCACTTGTTCTTGACATAGAACAAGCGATTGACATTATTTGGAGATAAAGTAGGAGTGTCAGGTCTCGAGTTTGAGCTTTGTGCGGTGAGTTACTTCTATATTTTTATTCATTTTGTAATATCAGCTTTCTTTCTTCTTCTTTTTTTCACTTTTCTTTGGATAACTCAGTTGAAATTCGACTCAAGTCTTGCCGAAATCGATAACTATCCATTTGTTCTTCTCAAGTTTGTTCTCCAATCCTGCTTGTTTTGTTTTGTTCCTTTTGTTAATTGCATGGTTACTGTTCCTATTTCATCTCTCGTTTAATCACCTCGTAATTTAATTAGGCCCATAACTTAGTTAATTTCCTGTTATGTAGCTAAGTTAATTAGTTCATTCACTTTTGTCTTTGTTTTGACTGCATTTTTAACAAAAAAGGTTTTCGGATTTCTTATTTTGGGAAATATTGGTTAGTTATTAAAATTATGAATCTGTGGTTAATTTGAATTGGGATCTGAAAGAATCAAAAGCCCAAGAGGCCAATTAATTGGGGATTACAGACGTAGGAGGCTCTGAATTGGGACAACTTTGACCCACCCGGTCTAGTTTCAGGGGTAAATAATAAGGTTTAAAGGTGTATTTTGGGTAATTAGCGTAGGGAATCTAAATATAACTGATTGAGGAAGCTTCTACGAAGCTGGGGTGGTGACTAACGTGAAGTTCTGAAAATTAAACTAAGCGTACCTAAGCTAAAATGAAAATATCAAAAGGGTAGAAGTGCAAAACATAATTCATTTATGTAGCCCTAATGCCTTGCCTATAAAGGCACCATTACTCTGCATTCAAGTCAGATTTTGAAGAGAGAAAATACTGAAAATTGAAAAACAGCTGAAATACTGAAAGGGTCTAAAAATATCATAAATTCACTTTTCCATTGGAGTTCTTCTTTCATTTCTTGAGATTCATGTGGGGTTGAGGATGTTTTGATTTTGATTTTTAAAAGCTGATTTTGGGTTGCACTGGAGGTTTTACTGTTTCTGGTATTGTTAGTTCTGCGCTGACTGCTACTGCTTACTACTGATTTTCTCACTTTTCTATTATTTTGTTTTCCAGGTATCGCTCTAGCCCATGAACAACGACTAAATGTTGACTATGTAATTCGAGTGGAAATTCGATGGAATACAAGCTGTATTTGACTTAGTCTTTCTTTGTTCCTCTTACTGTTTCACAATATGTAGTAGATCTGTAATGATATGTGTTATATGAGCTAATACCTGCATATTATAAAGCTGTGTTTGGGATTAGAGTTAAATATTTAGTCTCAATGTGAATAACATATTTAGAAGTAGTGTGAGAAAGTCTTGTGATTGAGTAATTGAACACGTATATAGGTTTGAACTCCAATTTGGGATTAATTTGATTCAAAAATATGTGGTGTTTCACAGTTGTTCTTCTGTCGATTAAAGTTACAGCCATGACTAATAAGCATGCTCTATACTTTGCCTTTGCTTTTGACTAATTGTGAAATGTTTAAGCTATGTTGATAGCTTTATTATGATTTTTGGGGTTTCAGGCAAAATTAGATTCTAATTTACTGATTTGGTGAGTGTCACTATTAGGGGGAATTCAGTTGAGCTTAGTTATGTTGAAATTATTCGTTGGTTGTCTACTGTTATTTGCATGTTAAGTGAGCACATTTGGTTGTTTTAAGATCATGGCTTTTATATCCTACAAGTTTTGTTAGTGTGAGGTTTAATTGAGGTTTAAATATCAATATTTCACATTAAATTAGGGCTTTGAAAGTTCAGGGGGTGAAAAAATACTATAGATGGTGAGAAAATACTGTAGATGGAGTGAGGGGGTAACACTGCAGGTGCTTCATTCGGGAGAGAACGTTACGGATTCCACTAACGGATTTTTGAATGTATACATGTATCCTTTCATGTTTTGCCCCCTCTATAGGGTCTTGCTTGATTTTGGTTTAAAGTATCACATTACTTTGGCGTAGATACATCCATTATTTTGGTGGGTGGTGCTGATGTTGAGATTCTTCGTGGAGAAGGCTGCTCGAATTTATGCTCGATCACCTCATCTGGTTGTATCGGCCATTATATCACCAGGGCCTACTAATCCTGAATCGTCGTTCATCCCCGCCTTTTACTATTGATGACGAAGTAGAAGGGGATCGAGAATGGGCCGATCGGTTCATCCAGGCCCAAATGGTCGACATCATCCCCCGGAGCTTTTACCGTTCCCCAAAGGGTGGAATTACAGATGTGAGTGGACCGCTGTGTTGCTCTTCCATATTGTACCTATAGTGGAAGTTAGTTAAATAATGGTGTTTTTACCTTGTTATAGCAATTTCATGGACGCCAGGTGAAGTCTCTGATCTGCCCGGCTGGGTTCGGAGGCTAGTGACCCATTCGTCCTACGACGAGCGTCGGTGGCGAGCTTTGCTCCATGTTAGGTGGGGAGCGAAATACCAAGGTATGTGTGCGTGCTGCCTTTGCCTCGGTCTTCATGCATTTGAGGGAATATTTTCCCCTTTTCTACTTACGTTGGATCTATCGCTTGCAGGTATTGGGCATTTCTTCGGGATAAGGCAATGTTCTTCCGAAGAAGGGAAGTAGTTGTTAACCTCTTTTCCCGCCCTTGAGACGATGGAGCTTCTAGTGGTGCTAGCCATGCCAGCGGTATTAGGGGACGACACTGTTTGAGTCTGTTGCCCCCGGGGTACCTGATTCCAGGTCGTTGATGTCTTCGTGTAGATATGTTTTGTGACTTTGTCCGAGGCCGGTTCTCTTGGGGGCGATGGGACAAGATTGACAGGAGTATGCTTTGACTTTGAGGAAGTCTGCCGGCTTCACTTCGTGGTAAGAATAGGCGCGGTCTTCCCTGTATTCCACGTCCTTCATTTGTCATTGAGTTTTCCTTGTGCAGGCCTGTGATAGGTTGATATTTGAGCTTGTCCATTAAGGGGCCAAGTTTCAAAAAGTTCGGGATGAGGGAGAATCTCTTAGGTTGCTTAGCGAGGAGAAGAAGGGCGAGTTGCTGCATTGGCGATGCGAAGCGTACAGGCACTCGAATTACGTGAGTTATTTGATGGAGCAGGTAACTTCATACGGCTCAAGCTTCACTTTATTTGGTTATTATTATGTTAATGCCCTGCTTTATTATATCAGCTGCAAAAAAAGTCGAAGGCTATGGACTACCTTAAGGGTAATATCGATCGTATTAGAAAGGCTTGCAGTGAGCTCAGGGTTCAGGAGCAAACTCAAGTTTCAGAGGAGGCGAGTGCCTTGGCCAAGGTTCCTGCCTTAGAAGTCCAACGGTGCATGGCTTGAGATAATGCCAATACCTAAGAAGATGTGATTGAGAAACTGGAATCTGAACTTTTGAAGACCAGGGCCGAGGTAATTGATGCCCAGGCTAGGGCGATACAAAATCGAGCCAACGCTGATCGGGAGATGGCGATCTGTACGAAGGATGTTACGTACTCTCAGGCCGAGCTGAAGAGAGCCCTTGATCGGGAAAAAAAGATCGAGGAATACGTCTGTTGTAGATCTCAGAGTGAAGCACTCAAGGCAATTAGCGCGAGGGGCTTTATTCTTTTTGATGAATTGGAACGAGCAAGGGTGGATGAGCGTGATGCATGGTTGTTTCTTGTTGACGGTACGGGGAGCGAGCTTGGAGAGCTATACTGTAGCTCTTCAGAACCTATCATAAATTGTGCCGATTTATGTATCATTTTTATATGTGTAGAACATGTCTGCTTTGTGGAATAAGAAGAAACTTTGAAGCCTTATTTCTTTCGCATCTCCTTCTGTCGTCGTCTTTAATCAGGCAGGTGTCGATGTCTGTCGGGATCTTTACAGGTCCGAGATCAACAGGGCTGGACCTGGGCTCCTGGGAGCAAGCGTTGTGGTCCATGCACTTTGTCCAACCATTTAGGTCCAGTCTCCGAGTCGCTTTGCGAGTCGAGCTGTTATTGACCTTTAAACTCTTTCTTGTCCGCACGGGCAAGTGACGGTGATTTTTTTTTCCTTGGGTCGAAGTGACCTTATGAGTGGGTGACCTGGAGGCTCACTCGGCTGGCGATTGTGGCGTTTTTCTCGTTCCCTTAAGCATGCTTTAATTTTGTGCTTATTGCGGGTCTAGTCTCCGAGTCGCGTTGTGATTCGAGCTTTAATTGACACTTAAGCTGTCAGTTTTGGCTGGCGACAAGGGCTCTTACGCTTTTTTGGTCATAGAGACTTTTTGATATGTGGCCAATAGGCCTGTTTAGTTAACTATTTTTTATCCGATCTCCGAATCAAGTTACGATTCGAGCTCGCTTTAGTCCTCAAGTTGTCAATTTGGCTGGCGACAAAAGCTGTTATTCTTTTTGGTCATAGAGACTTTTTGATATGTGGCCTGTGGGCTTGTTTAGTTAACTATTTTAGATCCGATCTTCGAATCGAGTTACAATTCGAGCTCACTTTAATCCTCAAGTTCTCAATTTGGATGGCGACAAGGCCTCTTACACTTTTTGGTCATAGAGACCTTTTAATGTATGGCCCGTAGGCTTGCTTAGCTGGCGACTATGGCTCTTACACTATTTTTGCCTGTGGGCTTTATGCAGACTTTGTTTTCCGCTCGTTAAGGTCTTTATGAGAGATTTTTGCCTGAACCATCGTCGATTCCAGAGGAACCTCGATTTCAAGTCATAATCAAGGATAGTTCAGGCACCTCGGAAGGTTCATAGCCCATTGTTTGCCTATTGAGGAGAGCCTGTTTTAGCCAGTTCTTTTCTAAGTATATTCAAAGTAGTAGCCTGCGATTTTAGTGGCGGTCGGGCATCCTCGAGCCGCATTATTTTGGTTGTATAAGTCATTTTGACCGTAGTCATATGTGTTTTTCCGTAGCCATATTTTGACCCTGAGTGATAGTTTAGGCGTTTACATCGAGGGTATGCCCTTTCGGGATTCTTACAAATGCGACATATAGCCTAAACTTTGGGGTTTTCATGCTTGTTGAGGTCTTATAATTTGTCATGCCTATTGAGGTCTTACAGTTTGTCATGCCTATTGAGGTCTTACAGTTTTTTTAGTGATGCAGTATGGCGATTGTTGATAGTCTCTGAGTTATCAAGTTATTTAAGCGTGAAGATCGCTTCTTGTGAACTCGGAGCTTTTTTGTGGGGCTTTATAAGCCCGGAAAGTCTTCGAGTATTTTTCAATGTATTTAGTGAAAGGGGGCCCCATGTCGGGGGCATACCTTGAGATTTTCCCTGTCCGGAGAATAAAACGTCGAGAAAATATCCTTTTATTGCTTGGTATAGATATACATCATTTCGCCATTCTGAACTCGATCCGTGGGTACACGGCTTCTCGGACCGTTCTGGCCCAACATATAATTACTGACAGAAGCTTAGTCCGCCGCATCTGGGTCATTCCAAAGGGGAATGCTATTAGAGGCAAACCATCGATCGTCGTCGAGCCATCGGAATAAAGCCCATGACATCATTGAACCTTCTTCTGGTATACTGCTTTGACAATAATTCTACCGATAAGGTTCCTTTCGAGACAGAAGCCCGGTTGAAGGGGGAAAATATGCGATTCTAGGAGCCTCAGGGTATAGTCTTGAGAACCTCCGAACATCAGAGCCAGCTATCTACGTTCAGGTTAGTAAAAAGGGAACGAAGGAGAAAAAATAGTTCTTTCTTATCGAGGGGTGTGCAGGCGAGGTTTCAGGACTCGGTGTGTCCCTATCGGCTTATTATAGTTCTGCCCTTCATGAGAAATCTCACTCTTTTGTCGGAATGGGACCATTGACGCCTTTGGGTAAAGTGGCGATGGTCGTCTGAATAAGACGTTTATACTTTGCACTTCTTTTGATGGTGTAAAGCCCGAATTCCTAACTCGGACTCAGGCGGGCTATATCGAGAGAATGATCTTTCAAACGACTTGTTATTTGAAATTCACCAAGGATTTAGTTCTGGGGGCAATTTGGTCCATTAATGCGGAACACCCTATTGACCCTTGATCCAATGCCGTCTTTGTGGGTGACCGATCTTCCTGAATCTAGGAACATGTGATTTCTTTTAAGATTAAGTAGATGAGAGAGAGGTTTACCAATGTGCTGACGTGGCACGGGGGTGGAGTCATGGTGCCCTCTTCCCCGGATGCAATATCCTTGGAAATACTTCCCTGGATCTGTCTTTGTCCTGGTGGCGGGTACTTTTGCTTCCCATGTTATGGGTTCTCTGAGGGCATCGCCACTCCCTTATGTCTTGGTGATACGTCGTGGCCTGTATATTTCGTCCTTCCTGGTAGTCTTCTTTCCTCAGGGCCAGATTTGAGCTTGATCGTTCAATAGCATTCGTCGGTGACTTTGGCTGAGTGGCACGACTATCATATTTTCGGGATTGGAGTCATTCGTGGCCCTACTACCGCTTCCCTTATTGGGTCGTGGTTATTTCGAATGGGCCTTATTCGAGAAGGCCTCAGTTGCTCATCATTCCTAGTCTCGCTTATGGTGACCACGATATTTGGCATGACAAAGTTGAGCTCGCATTCTGCTGGGTGAGGTTCGTCTGCCGGTTGTGCCTCACCGGATCTGGTTCCGCTGGAGGTTCTCTGGGGATGTCGCCTTCGGACTATTCCCCTACCATTGCGAGGCATGTTGGATCTTGGGGCGTTCATCCCATCAGCGGCACATGGATGGTATCTTCATATATTTGTCATTAGTTTCTTCGTCGAAGGCCTAGCTGGGCGTGCTGTTTCTACAGAGGACTCGAGACGGCCGCTCGCGGCCCCGATTAGTGGCCGATGCATGGTATAGATGCGTGGCCAACCCGCGGTCGGGTATCAGGTTAAATGTCACTTGAAGCGACCCGGGGCCGCCGGGTATGCTCTGTTAAAACCCCGAGCAAAGGCCATGGTTGTCTGTTCATCCAAAGCCAGACGCAATCTCATCCGTCCTATTAGGGAGCAGGATGTGACTCCTTGTAATGTTTTTCCTCTGATTTTTCGGCCTCCGACTTGTTGGTTTCTTCTGCTGTTGCTTTGATGACATTGGCGTATGTTTCTGTGGTGGGGTCATCTTGGAAGTAGTTGTTTCTCTTTGGGTCTGCGCAAGCGGTGGTATGCTCGTCGGCGGAAGTTGTCTCCGGTGTTGCTTCGCTGGTAGTTTTCGGATGGCTTTGCAACTGAGCAATGACCAGTTGTTGTGTCTGCAACATTTCAAAAATAACGTAAAGATTTATTTCCTGTTCTTCCCTGGCGGGGATTTTTTGAACTTCCTGTCGGTCGCCGCGTCGCACGCCTCTATCGGCGTAGGAAGTCTTGTTAATTTGTTGTGCGTCCGTTGATTCCGCGTCTGCTATTATTGGTCCGGGTGCGTTATCAGGATCTTGTAGTGGTTCTCCGGCGGCCGAGATAGGTATACCATTTTCCCCCGCACTAATTGAGGTGGTCGTTTTCAGCTCTACTCACCGAGCCAGAAATTTTACCTGAAATCGAAGGATCTTGGCAAGAAAAAGTGTGAAAGATGATATTCGTTTGTGTAATAAAACAAGCAAGAAAATAATCACTATTATTTTTAGCCCCACGGTTGGCACCATACTGTTTACCGTAAAAATTGTAACTACAATTTAATTTATTAAATAGGACTCTAGAAATATGTGATTTATTCCCGAGCTAGTTTGTTAAAGCAGATGATGTTGTACTGTGAGTTTTAATGATGGGGCGAACGATAAATGAGGTAACAAGCGAACCAAAGGGCCTATTACCCGAGCATGGACTTGATCGATTTGGTACTTCGAGGTCGACCTCGGGGTCAAGCTCGGGTTATTGGGGATATTCGGGCGCGATCTAATATCTAAGAATATAATCAAACAGAGCTATTTATAATCGAAATTTATTTTATTCGAAGGAGATCACATATAAAATGAACAACACGCTTAGAGACAATGGATATCGAGGTATCCTCAGTATCAGTGATAACCAATGAGCTTTTGTAAGAAGAGAGAGAGAGAGAGAGAGAGAGAGAGAGAGAGAGAGAGAGAGAGAGAGAGAGAGAGAGAGAGAGATTATTGCACTTTGTAGAACAGTGGAAGCTACAAGAGTTGTTCTTTACAAGGAAGGGTGAGTCCCCTTTATATAGGAGAAGAGACATAGTAACGAATGCATATATGTCTAATATACAAAATACGGAGATGTGACGACTTAACTTGATATCCCAGTAGAGGCTTGGGGTAGGCCGGCCTTGTCAGATTCAACCGCGTGCCTCGGGGAACTTCCCCTTTGTCTTTGTCTTGACCTCGAATCGGTCCTTGAAAAGCCTTGAAGGAGAGGTCTAAGTTGTAGCTTCATATCATCATGATCTCGAGAAATCTTCCTGAGGTGGTTCTACGTCGTTAGGGTCTCGAGGTACGTCCCCCGATATAAATTGATGGCAGGAAGTCGCGCCCTCCAATTTCACCGCGTACACTATCCATCCCTTCTTGTTGGCATGATCCATATGATACAAAGGAAAAGTGCAAACGCGGAACTTTCATAAATGACTATATTCATAGAAGTACCAAGGGAGCCTACGTTCTTGATTCCCCATGTGTCCTATTAATATATTTTCTGTTCATGGGTCTCAGAAAAATACGTGAGTTGCTAAAATATATCAGAAGGCATATTGATCTTATGACATTCCGAGAAATCTTACTTACTTCATTATGCATTGTATTCATTTATACATACATTGACCCATGACCTGATAGCGCTATATACGCGTATAGTATATGTATATAGGGTGAGAGAAAAGGTTATATACGCACAAACACCTGATCAGCTGGTATACATTGAAAATTTCACCCAAAGAGGCCGAGATGATATGATAGGATACCCTCAACGGCTTCATGATGTTATGTACGCATATACCTATGCATGACATGGCATTTATATGCATATGCATGATACTATATATGATTCATGATTCATAAAGCTATTCAGAATTACAAGCTGAGTTCTTTACTCGATGTTTCTATTATTTCTTTTATATATTGCTTTCATTCCCTACATATTTGGTACTTTATTTGTACTGACACCCATTTTTCCTGAGACGCTGCATTTCATGCTCGCAGGTCATGATAGATAGGTTGGCATTCCTCGTACTAGGCTATCAGCTTTGCGGAAGGTATTGATGTACTCCACTTGCTCCAGAGTTGCCTATTTTGTCAGTATGATTTAGACATCTATTGATTAGTATAGCATGACCCTGTCCCGACCTTTGTGATATTTATGTACTCTTAGAGGCTTGCAGACAGATGTCATGTATTTGGATACTAGTATGGCCTTAAAGGCCTATGTTTTAAGTATACAAATGATCATTTCAACCTCATAGGCCCGTATGTCACATGTATATGTTTTTATATCTTGTTGGGTCATCCTATGTCTAGTATTACCGTTTGTTTTATTGTGGTTATCTCATTACGCCCCTTCTTGCCCGTTTACCCATGATGGTATTATAAGAAAGATATGTTACATTGGTACTTGGTTGAGTGAAGCCCGGGTGCCCGTCGCGTCCCTGCAATTTGGGTCGTGAATGTGACATTGGATGGAGTCTTGGGGGCTCGTGTGCATTACCAGGTGGTTACAGATCCTTCACTTCAGTCTAAGGCATCATAGTTTTGGTGGTCCCTGGTGCTCATCGTGCACGTAGGGGTTGTACTACGTTAGCGATGAAGGATTTGAGGGTCGGGGATTTTTGTGCTTCGCATTCGCGGAAGGGAATCCGTGTTCGCGAAGAGGATAGGTTGTTGGCCTTTACATTCGCGGGGCTCCTATCACATTCACAAAGGAGAACATTTGGGCAGAGACAATTTGTGGTTTTCAAAAGTGGGGCAGTGGATGCATTCGCTAAGGGTTTAACTAGGAGGATTACTTAATGTAATCATTTTGTAATTTCACCCATTATCCCAAACTTTAGACTTTGAGAGGTTGATATTTTTAAGAAAAAATTCACTACTACTTTAGAGATAAGCAATTTTCACCTAGGTTTGACTTTATATCTTAGTTCCACATAGATTTTTACATCTAAAATTTGAATTTTAAAGGTATATACGAGGGTTTTATCTACAATTTAAGAAGGTATAATTTAATAATTTGACGGTCGATTTGGACTTGCTTTTGTAAATCTAATCACGTATTTGGAATCATGTTGGGGAGGGGGGGTATGGATAGTCGAGATCTATCCTTTGACACGAGTTTTGACCATGTGAGCATTGGTTGACTTTTAAGGATTTGTGTAGAGATCGAAGCTTTATGTTTGGGGATTTTTTTCTATGGCTTTATTTGGTATTATTTGGTTGTTTTTAACTGGATTTGGGTCAATTGGAGTTTAATTTTTTCGGTTAGGTAGTTTTTGCTTGATTTGAGATTTTCGTGCAGAAGTAAGTTTCTTGTCTATCCTTATAAGAGGAAATTTTTTCCATATGTTATATGATTTCTAATTGATTCTTGATTTAGGAGCCATGTATATGCGAGACGACGAGTATATATGTGTAACTAAGTCTTACCATATATGGTATTATTGACCCAAGTAATTATGTGGAATTTCTATTCATATTCAAAATGATTCTATGACTACTTGATAATTTATATTCAGGATTTAGGAGCATGCCTAGGGCTATGACTTGTTGATTTGACATGAGTGTTACTTTGCTATGTCGGGTTTTATTGTAAATCCATAATCATATAATTGCTTTATTTTCTTCATGTTTTTTATTGTTTCTACGATCTAATTAACTCATGTTAACAATATGATTAAGCTAGAAAATGATAAATAGCTTATCGAGTCGTGGTGATAAATTAAGGTACATGATTTTCCGTAGCTATCACTTCGCCATTTGAGTTTTTATCTGCATTCTTATTTCTCATATCTTGTGCCTTTTATTACAATTTTTTTACAAATGTGCTTGAGTGGAAAAGTTTGTTACCGATGAAAGTTATGAATTTTGGCACTACAAGCAATTGAGAGGATATTGATACTGATTATTTGATTGATAATGTTACGATTTGATCGGGTTGTACGCTGCAACGATTGATTGATTGATGATCATTAAAAATAAAATTATCAACGTTAGATTATGGACCCGTCCCTTCAGAGTCAGGTTATTACCTATGTTACCTTGGGCCCTATGATCGTAGGCACTCATGATTCTCTTGGTGCTTGTTATACACGTGTTGTGTGACACAAATGGGTTTTTCCGGTGGGTTGTTGAGAAAGGGATCCTCAGCATGCATATGTATATTTTCTTAGACACATGCTATGAATTGATGAAGGTACTGTTGACTGGTATCATGTTTTTAGTCGAGATTTAGGATGCTAATATCTTATTTGATTTCTGTTCTTTTGAAAAGCATGCCTAAATGCCGATGAGCTATATCTTTAGTCTTTATACTTGTTGATGATATCATGCCTAGTTTCTCGTTGGATTATTCTCTCATCTGCTTATTTGAGTAATAGAATAGTGAGTGTTAGAGTCAATCCCTCGCCACTACTTCTTTGAAGCTAGACTTGATATATCTTGGTACCGTGATTTGTACTCATACTACACTTCTGTATATTTTATGCAGGTTCTGAGGTAGTGCAAACGGCATTCATCCAAGTCAGTAGGAGCACTTGTGAAGACTTCGTGGTGAGCTTCTTTACTTACTCGATTCACAACATCTGGAATCCTCCTCCCTGGAAGTTTATTTAGATTATTTCTCATACTCTTGATAGACGCTTTTGATGATTGTGACATCCGAGTTTTGGACAGTGTTGGGTCGTGTTTTGACCCTGCCTTAAATAGTTTTATCTATATTGCCATATTTGAGATTAATATGTTTTTTGTCATATTGAGTAGTTTGTTAAGACTGATTTATCCGCTTTAAAATTATGACTGTTTTTTTTTTTGGCTTGCCTAGCAAGTGAGTTAGGAGCAATCACGACCTTTGGTGGGATTTGGGGTATAGATATTTCGATTCGCTACATCTCTAACGGATTCAATCAACTAGATTACAAATAAAATGGGAATAAATGAGGCATAGATATCTAAATTGTCATCATCTGTGATCTGATGAATGCTTCAATCAAGGACATTGCATCTAAATGCTCAAACGTGTATGTTTTCTAGTTATGCAGCCGCTAATTACATAAATAAAAGATTGCAACTCCATCGAGAGTAAGAAGGAAAAATTAGGCTTTAATTTCATGGACAATATGGACGGTGGAGTGTAATATATATGCCCAAGCTCATAGCTGCCTTACCAAGGTTTCAAGTCTCCAGTTGGACCTGCTGTCCAGTTGAGTATCTTTTCTCCTGGCTTCAGATAGGTAGTCTTTTGATGAGGCAATTTCCGAGCAAGCCCATTTAAGATTTGATGAAATGCATCTCTAGGTTGGGCTGGTTGTGGGAACAACATTGCCTTCTTCATTGATGGATTGGCTAGAAACCTTTGCTTTCTTAGGACTACATGTGGTGGTATAGAAGTGAGAATAGTATCTAAGTATGGTACATCTTTTTCTGCTACAAACACACCAATATCTTCCCAAGGGATAGCATCAGCAAAAGGCAATACAATGTCATCCGCTATAATAACAGGTATGCAACCAAATACTACACTTTCTACCAATCTCGGACTCCATGGAGCCCAACCCAAAGGGCATAAGCAGAAAATGGCTCGTTGCATGTCCTCGTAATATGTGGTTGGGTGGTCAGTCGAGATGTCAAACAGTGGATTGTTCTTGAAATTCTCCCAAATTGATGCCCTTGCACCTCTGTTTGAATAATAATTAATTGATTTTAGAATTTTTGATTAATGACTTTAATTTTAAAGCTATGAGTTGATCAATATTGGTACGTACCTTGCATAATAACCACCTTCAGGATCATTGTTGACATCATAAAACAAGCCACGAAAATAGACAAAGATGGACCTGGGAGTGTCTGGGGGAATCAAGTGAGCCTGCATCTTCTGAGGGGGTGCATATGGTGGTATTGTGATTGAGCCCTCATTCAAACATACATGGTTCCGCTGTCCAAAAGTCTGGACTAAGGTAGCACGTTGTAGCAATGGAAGAATGCCTCGTTCAATAGCTTTCTCTTCCTGCAACAGAATAAAAAGGTAAGATCGCATCCGCCCACACAGTTTACTAATTCCAATTTGGACTTACTTGGTAATGAAAACAAGCTCCAAAATCATGAGGAACAAGAAAAAAGTGATCAGCTCCTTCTGTTCGATTCCAATAAGGCCAATTTGCAGAGATGAGTTGTATTGCACTCCTCATGATCCGGGGAGATTTGAAGGGCAAAGGCAACCCATTAGGTGTTAGGTCACAAGTAGCGTACACGGGAGTATAAAACCAATCAGCTTCTTCAGGATTAAGAGTTCTAACGGCACTTGACAAAAGGAATCGATGCATAAAGATTTCAGCAGCAAACATATGAGTGAGACATCTGGGGTCTTTTTGCAGAAGCTTTTTGTTATATTTGCTTGGAAGTTCGTATACGTAAACTTTCAATCTTCCTACTGGGTCATCTTCAAGGACATCGCCAGCACTTCCTAATAATACCAAAACCCATGTTTTCATAAATTAAAGCTTCGATCCCCAGCAGAAACTAAAGTGAAAGAGACGAATTCAGAAATATACCAGAAATCCTCTCGCTAGTAATAGAAGCTGCGTGAGGAAGCTTCCCTACAGCAATGGTGATAGGTAGCAGCAGCAGAAACACCCAACTAATCATCCTAAATGCTAGATTTGCCATTAATGGAGATATTTGATTTGTTTTGAAAGAGGAACTAGGCAGAGGACGACTATATGGCAATTGCTAGCTGCATGCAGTTGTTGGCAAGTAGTAGACAATTTTTGGTAAGGAGTTACTATTCTGTTCGGGTAGGCACCTTATTATTAGGTTCAAAGTATCTTTTCCTTCCAATAAATTAAATGCCATTTCATAGACATGCATTTACCTTCTATATAGTACTAGACATGCCTTCTTTTCCCAATGCACCTAAACTAAGTTTTACCTTCTAGTAGTAGTAGTAGCAGCAAAGCCAAGTTTCTTGCTTTCTTCCTTTTCTTTTTTTCAACAATGAAAACGACCATGATACTACCAATGGATTGGGCTGTAACCTACACCACGAAGCATATGTATTATTGCATGTATATGTTCGAAATATGCAGTGGGACATAATAACAATCTTAGAAAGATATTTTCGTGTTTAAAATTTATTTATATATCAAATATCGTATCTAAGTCGTTTCAAAATTTCTTCGATAGTACGAATACTATATGAGTATCCACACCGATACCGATCATTTCTATCAACTAATTGATCAATGAAACCCGCGAAACAATTGAATTAAAAAATACTGTGTGGAAATTTTTCTCAAAAATCTTAACTCAAAGATAGAAGAACAAAATACACTTTTCTTGTAATTTTATTTTTTCTCTTGGCTTTGTATTGTATTCTCATTTCACAAAGTTCTTTTCTTCACAAAACTTAATGCTGCAAATTTTTCTCCATCACCCTTTATATAGCATCACCTATAAATACTTTTTCTATTAGGTTGAGGTAATGATTTAGTTAGGTAAAATTTTATTTAAAAAATAAATTTTATGGAATATTATATGGAAACATCGGTCACGTGACTATTGATTTTTTTTGGACTTTCTATTAGTCAAATTCCTAATTCGACTAGCTTAGACCATCTCCAGTCCTAACACCAAATTTCACACCAAAATAGTGTAACACCAAATATACTCCAACCATTACACCATTTTTACATAAAAAAATAATACTTCTTCTCTCTTCTATATTATATTATTATCTTCTATTTATATTTTATTTTTTATTTCCTTCAAACAAATGCTATCTTTTTTCTTTTTTCCATATTCATTATATATAATTCACATTGACCACTTATATAATCATTTATTACAAAATTATTTTAAAGGATAAATCAACTAAAATTAAAATCATTGATAAAAGATAATTAAATAAATATTACATCATAGTCAAATTTAATTTAAGTACCACATAAATATTCATCATAACGACCTATTGGGGTAAAGAAAGCAAAATTGAAGAGAAAAATTGATGAAAATTTCATGAAAATGATGCAATCGGAAAATATTCAGCTTGTTGGGGCGATGGAAAAGTCAAGCAACTCAAGCTTCGAGACAAAAAGAATACAAAGAAGAAAATAAATTTTTATTGACGAACTTGAATTCTATTGACGATCCAAATCTTCGTGAATTTTTGCGACAAGAACAAAAATAAATAATAGATAAAAGAACTCAACAATTTCAACAACCACAAGCACAACAATCTTCTACCCCATTCTCTCAGCATTTTGGTAATTTTGGTGCACCTAAAAATGACACAGGGAATTGCTAAACTTATGTTTTATATTTTTTAATGTAATTTCAATTTTAATGTATCCTCCTTTTATGTATTTTAATTATAATGTATTTTTATTTTATGTATTTTCAATTTTCTTTTTTTAATTTTAGTTTTCACTTTTCAATTTTATCAACATTAGATATCTTACATTTGTATTTTTATTTTTAAATAATCGTTATATTTTTTTACAATTATAATAATAGTAAAATTAACTTATAATTTTAAATATAATATATACAAAATTAATATATCAAAAAATAGGATATAAAATTAAAATTATAAAGATCTTAATATAAAAATTAATTATATACACAATATATGATAAATTAAAAGTCCAACAAATAAAAAAGATAAATAAAATAATAATAAATCAAAATTGGTGTGATGGATAGCGTTGCACCAAATTTGGTGCAACAATATTCATGCACTATAATAGTGCAAGATTTGGTGTTCCGTTGGAGCAAAAAGATACCAAATTTGGATGTGGTGCAAAATTTGGTCGACTTGGAGATGGTCTCAAGTAGTACTTAATATTTTTCCATAAAAGAAAAAATTCCACGGCAAATAGCTCATATTTCAGACGTCTATTTTACGTGGCGGCATAAATCCCGCCAAAAAACTTATCGATGTCGGTCGTTTTTTAAAATATATATATTTTTCTATGAAACCGATCAACTTTGATCGGTTTTTTTCAGGGCAAAAATGCAAGAAACTATTTTTGAGTCCCGCAAAATTTATTTTTCAAGAAACCGACCAACTTTGTCTGTTGTTCATCTAAAATAAATTCAAATTAATATTAAAAAACGAACCCAAATCGGTCAGTTAATTTGGCCGGCAATTTTAAAAACCGACTGAATTCGGTCGGTACTTTTATTTTTTAATAGAACCGACCGACATCGGCGGTTTATTTTCGTGCGAAAATATAATTAAAAAATATAAATAAAATAAAAGACAGCCTTGAAACAAAATGCACCAATAGTCTAGTGGTAGAATCGTATACTGCCACAGTACAGACCCCTGTTCGATTCTTAGATAGTAATTTTTTTTATTTACATAATTAAAATCCCCACAGACTTTTTTTTTTTCGGAAAAAACCCACCAATGTTGATCGGTTTTTTTGGCAATTTTTTTTTTTGAATTTAATTGACAGAATTCGGTCGGAAAATACGGACCAAAGTCGATCGTTTAGCTCTACCGACCTTACAATTACCGACCTCCACGAAATGGTCCCTTTTTGATCGATTTTTTCCAATTCCCGACCAATGTCGATCGATTTTGGCTGTCGGTTTTCCCCGTTATTTTTGTAGTGTTTACTTAATAAGACTACTAATATTTTATATAGCATCTTTTATGTAAAATAAATATTATTTTTGTATATCACACACACACACACACACACACACACACACATATATATATATATATATATATATATTTTAATAACAAACATATATAATTTAAATTTTGTTCCAAATAAAATACTATAATTTGTTAACAATATTAATTATACTCCCTTTGCTGGCAAAAAAATATAATAATATTTTATTTGAACTAATGATTACTTTTATTTTATTAATTATATTCTATAATTCAATTATCAAATAAATTAATCATTTAGCAAAAATCATAACACTCTATAGGTTGCGATCCCATAGGTTCAATACTAAATTGGTAGTAAATTAATCACATCAATATACTAATCAAGTGTGGCGTCTAGGAACACTCCTTGACAACCAGATAGCATTAAGTATACATTTTACTCTAAAGAAACCAGTAGAAGAATAATGAGTAATTGCTTATATCCTTATAGCTCTAGGTCGGCCTAGGATATAGTTAAACAGTCAAATCCTAGCAGGCGGCCAACTATGTGTTCATGTCAATTATAATCGAATATTGAATGACCTAAGAAAATCTTTTCTTCTTTCATTCAATTTCATTTGCCAAGATCTTAATTTGGTCATTTATAATTCATGACAACATGGAGGTTATACTCATTGCCAAGAGTTTACAGATTCAATCTTGAACAACCACTAATTCTACAAGCATCTTATCATACCCAATATCCTTTCAATTATCGCACTAAGGCCATAGGTGTCTAGTAACAAAGCACAATATCCATATTCTTCAAGAAAATATACTATTGACAGTTTATGGTAATTCTAACCATTAGGAATTAACCAATGAGTCAGTTCATTGATCATATCTCTATATGTATCATCTTTATATGTTATTTGGTTAATGAGATCAACTAATATTTATCCCATAAAGACAATCACATAAATGTTGATCTAACTGTAGACATGTGATTTTTGACCTTCCCCAAGATTTTACATATTTTAGCATATAAATATTTAGTTTAGGACTAATATCGCTATTTTGGTTAGTTTTGACTCTTTTACTTTATTTTATAACAAAAAATGAAAATCACAAAAATATTATGTCTTTTTAGTTGCTTTTATTTTATATACCTTTCGTAAAACTAAAAAAAAATAAAAATAAAGTAACTTATTTTTATTTTAATATGATATTTGAAAATACCAAAAAAATTGGTTTTTTTTAAGGTTAGTGTTATTTTAATAGTTATTTTACTTAAGTAGGATTAATTAGCCAATAAGGTCGTATTTTTAGTCTCATTCACGGAGAAAAAAATAAAATTTGAGCTCAAACAACCCATTTTTAGGTCTAATTTTCGGACCTAGCCCATAATTACCCAATCCCAATACCCCTAAAACCCTAGACACAAAAGAGAACCCTAAAAAACCTATTTTTCTTATAAGGCATCAGCTGTTTAGGACCTAATGGAAAACCCTAATTTTCAGACCTAGAGACCTAACGCCTTGCCTATTGGAGGAGACCCTTCATCTTCCTGATCTTGATAACCAAAATAGTGCTAAAGACCAAAAAAAGCTTCAGCAACACTAAGCTTCAGCCGCAGAACATGAACCCCCCCCCCCCCCCCAGCCGTTGCTTCTTCTTTCTTGACTAAACCAACAAACTCGTTGTTCTTCCACCTTCGAGCTCGCCGAAAAACTGTAGTGTTCGGATATTCCTATGTCATTAATTAGGAAAGTAACCCTTCTTATCTTGAAGATTTGGGCTTGATAGAGAATGGGCCTCAATTGTTGGCCTTCAGCTGATTAATAAGGAAGTCCAATTGGTCCATCTGATCAACTAATTTGACCAATAAGAATTAGGGCCCAATGCTACTCAATAATAAATACCAACAGAAGGAGCTGAGGACCTTAGCATATAACGTACAATCTCTGCTACAAATTTCAACTACCTTCTCTTCTCTCTACTTTCTCTTTCTAAATCCTAACCAACTTTCCTTCTTCTTCTTCTTCTTCTTCTTCTTCTTCTCTTTCAGGTACAATTATTCAGTAGCTATGGTGGATTTATTGTACTTAGTTTGGTAGATTCATTGTAATATCATTTCCTTTGACATTGTTCAATAAAGCTTGGGTTCCTCACTCTCATTTCTTTATTTCTATTCACTCTTGAGATAAAATTACCAATCTATTTCAAGTTGGTACCAGAGCAAGTCCTGGCACCATGACAGCATGAGAAACCAGATCTAAAGTTACAGAAGAAAGTGTCAAAAAACTGGAGAATCAATTACGAAATTACATGGCAGAAACTAGTAAAAAGCGAGAGTCGGATGACTCTAAAATGGATGAACATCACAAATTCAATATTTTGATGGGCAAGTTCTTCGCAAGCAAGGATGGAATATTGGGAAATGCTCCAACAGCTACATATACAATAGAAGGATAGAGGTAGAAGAATGGAGAATTATGAGGTTCCTGTGGGGCGATTCCTCTCGAGCAATTCCAACTCCAAAATCGACTGCCCTTACTTCAAAGAAGTTGATCCAAAAGCGTGGCTGCAAAAATGCAAAAGGTATTTTCATTACAATTACATAATTGATCCACAACATAAACTTGAGACTGTTGTACTGCATTTCAGTAGTAGAGCAGAGGCATGGTATTTTTCTTATCAATTGAGTAGGGGTACTGTTAGATGGGGTGAATTTGTGGAGGAAATCCGTAAAAGATTTAATGATGCTCATAATAGCAACCTAAATCTGCTAGGAAGGTTTAAGAGGGTAGAGCAAAATGGATCAATTAATGAATATTTGGAGGGGTTTGAAGACTTGAAGGCATGGGCTTTGATTAAAAATCCAACCATACCTGAAGAGTTTTTCCTGGAATTTTTTATAGAGGGGCTTAAAGAAGAGACTTGGCATATTGTTATAATTCTTGATCCTTATTCATTAAATCATGCAGCAGAAAAAGGTAGACATAAGGACGGATTAATGGAGTCAATGAATAGGAAGAAAAGATATGGAGGAAGATAGAATCTACAGCCAAGTCGTTATGTTAACACTACGTTGAGCAAACCTTTTAGCTATGTATAGAAGGAGAATAACCATTAGGCTTCAATCTCAGGGACTAAACTCTTTGAAGCTAGAAAATCTAGGGGAGAATGCTATAAGTGTAGGGAAAGATACTTCCCTGGGCATGTGTGTAAGAATAAACAACACAACACAGTGTGAGGAACAACAGAACAGGAGCAGTTAGAGGTACAAGATCAGATGGAGGAGGAGATATTTCATGTTGAGAATTCAGAATCTGTCATAGATGAGACAATTAGTCTCAATAAATTATCAGGGACTATTACCTCTACAACTATCAAACTGAAGGGAGTATATGGGAAATATGTATTAATAATTCTAGTAGAAAGTGGCAGGACTCATAACTTCATAGCTAGTAGCACTGCCAAGCAACTAGGATATGCAATCCAATAAGCTGTATCTATGAGGGTAGCTGTGGCAAATGGAGGGCATCTGATGAGTTACCACTCTTGTCCTCAATTCAAATGGAAAACTCAGGGCACTGAATTTGAACACAAACTGAGGTTATTAGATATTGCGGGGTGGGATGTAGTCTTGGGAGTGGATTGGATTAGAAAACACAATCCAATCCTGTTTGACTTTATTGCATATAGTCTACAAGTGAGTGTGAAAGGAAAAAGGGTAGATTTGAAGGGATACTCCGAGGAAGGCAAACTGCATGGTATGACAGCCATTAGGGTGAAACAATTCTTGAAGAAAGGACAGGTTCTATGGGCACATTTGTTCACTATTAACGTACAAACCGCAGAGTTACCAAGTAGCATACCTGACAAGATTCAGGACATTATAGTTGAGTTCCCAGGAGTGTTTGCTGAACCAAAGTTCCTGCCACCAAGAAGAACTCATGATCATCAGATTCCACTCAAACCTGAAGTTGTACCTATCAGTATCAGACCATATAGGTACAATTATTTTTAGAAGGATGAGATAGAAAAGCAAGTTAGTGAAATGCTCAATAGTTAAACTATACAACCTAGCCACTCCCCATTCTCTTCCCCTGTATTGTTAGTTAAGAAAAAAGATGGAAGTTTGAGATTTTGTATCGATTATAGGGAATTAAACAAAATGACAATTAAGGATAAGTTTCCAATTCCCTTGGTAGATGATCTTATGGATGAGCTTAATGGTTCTTACATTTATTCAAAAATTAACTTGAGAGCTGGTTATCACCAAATAAGAATGAAGGAAGCGGACATCTACAAAAATGACTCTAGAACACATCTATGGCACTATGAATTTCGGGTCATGCCCTTTTGTTTGACCAATTCCCCAGCCAGTTTCCAAAGCCTCTTGAATCAGGTGTTTAAACCTTTTTTGAGGAAGTTGTATTGGTGTTTTTTGATGATATATTAGTCTAGAGTTCTTCAATAGAAACTCATGTACTAGAGATTCTACAGAAGGAGCAGCTTTATGCAAAGATGTCTAAATGTGATTTTTGATAGGATAAGGTGGAATACTTAGGACACATTATCTCAGGTGAAGGGGTTTCTAGACTTTTCTGAAATTGAAGCAATGGTAAATTGGCCTGTACCTAATATGTGACGGCCTTAAGGGGATTCCTGGGAATGACTGGCTACTATTTGTTAAATCTTATGGAATCATAAGCAGACCATTAACTAACCTGCTTAAGAAGAATGCCTTCAGTGGAATGAAGAAGCAGAATCAGCCTTTCAACAATTAAAGACAGTTATGTCAACAGTACCAGTGCTTGGTTTGGCTGATTTCACCAAGTCTTTTGTGGTAGAAACTGATGCATGTACTACTGGAATGGGTGTTGTATTGATGCAGGGAGGCAGACCTATAGCATTTTTCAGCAAAGCATTAGCACTGAAGCACAAGGGATTGTCTACTTATGAAAAAGAGTATATAGCAGTTGTTTCAACTGTAGATAAATGGAGGAATTACTTACAAGGGGGGCAATTTGTTGTTAAGACTGATCATCGAAGCTTGAAATACCGATTGGAGCAGAAGATAACTACATCTGTACAACAAAAAGGGCTAACCAAGCTTATGGGTCTTGACTATGAGGCTCAATACAAAAAGGGTAGTGAGAACAGGGCGGTAGATGCTCTCTCAAGGAGACAAGAAGATGAATGTACTCTATTAGCCATATACAGTCCATAGGCTACTTAGCCGCAGGATACTATTGATAGTTCTGAAGGGGATCCTATAGCATTATAACTACTGAGAGAGTTAACCATCAATCCTCCTTACTTTCATTCACCAGGCTTGCTCCAGCCACTGCCAATTCCAGACCAGGCAAGGCAAGATATATCCATGGATTTTGTGGAGGGATTACCCAATTTTGGGGGTAAAAATGCAGTACTAGTGGTGATTGATAGATTCACCAAGTATGGTCATTTCTTGGCCATTAAACACCCATTTTCCACTCCTGAGGTTGCAGATCTATTTCTCAAGGAGGTCTATAGGTTACATGGGTTACCTAAAACAATAGTGTCTGATAGGGATCCTATATTCACTAGCCATTTGTAGCAGCATCGTTTCAAGACTATGGGCACTAAGTTGAACATGAGCATAGCCTATCATCTATAGTCAGATGGGTAGACTAAAAGGCTAAACAGGTGCATGGAAACTTATCTACGTGCAATGGTATTTCATATTCTTAAGCTATGGACCAAGTGACTTCATTTGGCAGAATGGCGGTACAACACCAATTACCATAGTGCACTGAAAATAACCCATTTTCAAGCACTGTATGCTTATCCACTACCACAAGTACTTATAGGATCCTTGCCTAACACAGCCCAATCACCAGTAGGAATGAGCGTAGCTCAGCGTCAACACATGTTACAAACACTGAAGGACAACTTGACCCAAGCACAAACTCGCATGAAGTTCTACGCAGATAGACTAAGGTCGGAAAGAATACTAGCAGCGGGGGACCAAGTTTACCTAAAGCTACAACCTTATCGACAATCCCCTATACATGTGCACAGAAATGTAAAATTGTGTGCCAAATACTTTGGTCCGTATACTATTGAACAAAAAATAGGATCGGGAGCTTACCGATTACAACTTCTACCTGGGTCGCAAATACACCAAGTGTTTCATGTCTCGCAGCTGAAGCGTCGCATAGGTCTCACCATCGTTCCAGCACAACAACCTCCCCTCTGTGATATATAAGGAAAAGTCTTGATTCAACCAGTCAGCATTCTTCAGAGGAAAATGTTAAGGATCAACAATGGAGTTGGGGTGAAAGTATTGGTTAAGTGGGATAATTTGAGTGAAAATGAAGCATCTTAGGAGGACTGGAGCTATATCAAGCATCGATGATGTTATTAACATCAATACCACAAAAGAGGGGGGTGATTTGTGTGGTACCTAATTTTCGTGTTAGAAGAACCTGGTTCTTCTAAGTGTTCTAACTACAGCAGTTCGCGGAATAATAAGTCCTGAAAGTAAAGTGCACAGAGATTTTTACGTGGAAAACACCTAGCTAAAAAGGTGAAAAAATCACGACCTACTACTCAGTAGGATTTTCCCAAACTCCACTAAATCACTGAGACAAAAACTGCATTTACAAAACTCTTTGTAAACCTAAGGATTAACTCTAATCCCAGTGTAGCACACAGCCTCAACTGTTGCGACACCTTCAAGTTAACTCTAACTTGAATACTCAAAGTACTTAATACAATTGCTTCTAAGAAAGCTGAAAGGTACAATATTAAAACCTACTACAATTGAACTAGACTTCGAACAAACACAATGATGAAACTGGTTCTTCTATCTTAGTTCATGTAGCTTCAGACGTGCACACTTGTATCTCGCATATATTGCTTGCAAATCAAACTTGCTCTTTTTGCTCTCAAATATGCTTAACTTCTGCGTATGTGCATTACCTATAAAAGAGAGCAACTTGGTTATTTAATAGATTAGCAATTAGAGTTTGATCGAGACTCCAATGCTTATCCTTAGTCGATTTGAGTCCTTAACCAATACAAACTCCTATCCTTATCCTAGCTTAGGATTTTGTTCTCTTGTCATAAGGAGACTGTCCTCCTTAGAACTCAATGCGACCTTTTTGATTCCATTCAGACGATATTTGTTGTGCAATCTTCAATACATATATTCCTCACGTGCCTTTCATGTGCAAAGGTTATGACTAACTGTGTCTCCCAAGATGGACCAGGTCTTTCCCTGAGTTCATTTGTTAATCTTCAAAACTTCAATTGAACTTGGGCCAACAGATTCCCCCTTTTTGATGATGACAAACTCTATGCTTTTAGATATTAGAAAACCTGTGAAACTCAGCTGAAATATCAACACTTAGAAAATTTTCAATTTGCCATAAAGGGCCAGATTTAAGTTAGGTCATAAACATCACTAGTTCAGAAAATGAATTTAAGCAAAAGCACGATATCTTCCCCCTTTTGGCATCATCGAAAAGTTGCACAACTAATGTGAATCCTTGAAAGTTAATTAATACTCATGGCCACTGGGGCAACTGCAAGTGAACACATGCTTTAGTTAATCAAAAATCAGCTCAAAAATAGCTATTAAGAAGAAAATTAAAAAGAACAAGGAAGATGCATTCATTGATTAAGAGGTATTTCTACAGACAGTCCACAAAAAGAAAAACAAAATTTCCAACCATGAGCAAAACGAAACAAGAACAGAACCATGAGCAAACTTCCTAAACTTGGTAACTGAAGGGATACTAGACTGGACACAAAGAACAGGACACTTAAGGCTTAGAAGAGTTGGAGGGTTGGGCTTGTAGTAGATTTAGCATTTGTCGGAGCATGCCTTCATTTTTCTCCTTTTCCTTGGCAAGTTCAGATCTTAGCCCATTCCTTTCTCCCTCCAATTCAGCAATTCTGGCGTTTAGCCTTGCTATTTCAGCATCCTTTGTTCCAACTTCCTGAACCAAGGCTTTGACCTTGCTGTTCACAGGAGTCTTAGCAGATGAACCAGGTTCAACAAGGCCAGTACTAAGCAGATAATCAAAGGCTTGAAGGGTTTTGATCCCAAAGTGCTCTTTGCTTGAAGCCATTTCCCACTTTTTTAAGGGAACATCAAGTCGTTCAAGCACAGTTGTTAAGATAAAACCATAGGGAATGGCATGAGCCTTTGATGTAGTGATCACCCTCTCTAGCAGCTTCACAATGAAGGCAGGCCAGTTGATCTGCTTGCCTTCATTCATACATTGCATGAGCACCGGATCTATGTAATTTGTTGTATGCCTTCTCTCCTGTCTGGGCAGACGACATTTGTTGACAAACTCAAAAAGCACTCTGTGCTCTAGCCTCATTTAACTCTTCTAAACTGCCCTGGCCTCAGGCACCTCTTCATCTGTTTTAGTGTCACAGAAATTTCTGGCAATTTGAAGATCAGAGGGAAACCCATCCAGACAAGGCCACCTTTGCCGTGTGTAGTCATCATACCCTTCACAAGGGATGTCCAGAATTTTGCCCAGTTTGGCAGCATTGAACTTCACTTTCACTCCCTTCACTGTGTTGGTCACCAGACAATTTTTCACTTTTCCATTGGCCATGAACTCAACAAGTTCTTTTCTGGCCAATTTCCCATTCATCTGAAGGACCATGTCCTTCTAGCCTTGTGCTTCCAGTGCTCTCAGAAGTCTCATCATGCCTGGCTCCTCCAGGTCTTTCAACAACCTTCCCTTCAAGATCTTTCTCCTGCCAAAATTTGCATACCTATCCTATTCTTTTTCAGATTCATCTTCTTCTCCTTCTTCTTCACTCTAATCTTCTTCTTCTTCAGCCATTTTAACTTGCTTTCCTTTAGAGGCTGACCTAGTTCTCTTGGCAAGAGAGGATTCAGCAAGTACTTGCTTTGAGGGCTTCTTGGACGAAATCCTAGCTCCCTTTGTTTTAGCAATTGGAACCTCAACAGTAGTATTTTTTCTTGATGGACCAGTTCCATCTCCTATTCCTCCTCTTCAGCTACAACTTCAGAACTTTCACCTACCTTCCATTTCCCCTTCAGAACTTCAGAAACGACAGCCTTCTTCAGGAATCAGTAGAAGTCTAATCAAATAAGAATTCCGGTCGCCTTAGTGATTAATTAGGATCACAAAAAAATTAGGAAAGGATTCCGTTATATTTAGACTTCTAGTTTCAATGAAACTGGTTCAGTTAGCCCCAACGGATAGAATTTTGGGACGTTTGGTATATCTAGGACTCTTGCTCATGATTAAAAATTAAATTTTTCTAATTGTGCAAAGAATAGAAACATACTTGAACTTTCTCAATGAACCAGGTTCTTCAAGTGAAACTTCTCTTAATTATGCCTCAAATGTCAAAATAGAAAATTTATAAGAGATTAGTGAGTCGCATAAACACATGTCACAAGAGTATACTATTTACAGTATGAGACTGAGTAGGAATTAGTCTAATATTCACAAAAATTAAGAACTCCTAGCCAAATTTTTTTTTTTGTGCATTCTGAACTGGACCTTTTAGGTGATCTTAATCATCCCTAACTCCAACCTGTTCCTTTCAAAATTTTCTCTACTCAGTGCCTTAGTGAAGATGTCAGCTATTTGTTTATCAGTAGCACAGAATTCTATGGAGATTAGCCCTTTCTCATAGTTGTCTCTTAAGAAGTGGTGTCTAACATCTATGTGCTTAGTCCTTTTGTGATGAACAGGGTTCTTTGTCATACTAATTGCACTGGTGTTATCACAAAATATTGGTATGCACCCTACTTCAATTCCAAAGTCTACCAGTTGTTGCTTAATCCATAGTAATTGAGCACAACATGAAGCAGCAGCAACATATTCAGCTTCAGCAGTAGAGAGAGCTACTGAATTTTGCTTTTTGGTAGCCCATGATACAAGACAAGACCCTAGGAAGTGTGCCATACCTGAAGTGCTCTTCCTATCCACTATAAAACCTGCATAGTCAGCATCAGCATATCCAATTAAGTCAAAATTACTACCTTTGGGATACCACAGACACAGATCAGTTGTGCCTTTCAGGTATCTCAATATTCTTTTGACAACTGTCAAGTGTGACTCTTTTGGATTTGCCTGGAAACGAGCACAAAGTCCTACACTGAAAACAATGTCAGGTCTGCTGGCAGTAAGATATAAAAGTGAACCAATCATACCCCTATACAACTTTTGATCAACTGATGAACCTGGTTCATCAATATCTAGCTTTGTGGCAGTTGCTATAGGTGTATCTATTTCCTTGGATTCTTCCATTTTAAACTTCTTGATTAGTTCCTTTGTATACTTCTGCTGATGGATCATGGTTCCATCTGGACTTTGTTTAATCTGTAGCCCCAAGAAGAAATTAAGTTCTCCCATCATGCTCATTTCAAACTCACTTCCCATTAGTTTAGCAAAGTCCTTACTTAACCTATCTGTAGTGGCCCCAAATATTATGTCATCAACATATATTTGTACAACAAGAAGATCTTTACCTTTTTCCCTTAGGAACAAGGTGCTGTCAATTTTACCTCTTTTGTACCCATGCTCCAGAAGGAATTTTGACAATCTTTCATACCAAGCTCTTGGGGCCTGCTTGAGACCATAGAGAGCTTTATCTAGCTTGTATACATGATCAGGACATTCTTTGCTTTCGAATCCTGGAGGTTGTTTCACAAAAACTTCTTCTTTGAGATAGCCATTTAGGAAGGCACTTTTGACATCCATTTGATGAAGAGTGAATTCCATATGTGCTGCAAAGGCTATGAGGAGTCTAATTGCTTCAAGTCTAGCAACTGGAGCAAAAGTCTCATCATAATCAATGCCTTCCTCTTGACTATAGCCTTGAACCACCAACCTTGCCTTGTTTCTTGTAACTGTTCCATCTTCATCTAGCTTGTTCCTGAAGACCCATTTTGTCCCAATGACTGACCTGTCCTTAGGTCTTGGAACCAAGTTCCAGACTTGGCTTCTTTCAAACTGATTGAGCTCATCTTGCATAGCATTGATCCAATCTGCATCTTGTAGAGCTTCACTCACATTTTTAGGTTCAATGAGAGACAAAAAGGCATCAAATGCACACAGGTTCTTCAGTTGTGATCTAGTCTTGACTCCAGATGTTGGATCATTGATGATGTTCTCAATGGGATGAGAACTCAAGTACTTGTAAGATCTCCCCACCAGCTGGTTCCTGCTAGTTTCTCCTTCATTGTTATGCTGCAGAGGAACAGGTTCAGGTACAGGATCCTTCAGAGAATTTTGTACAGTTTCTCTCAGATTGGTTCCCCCTGTCAGGTTGCCCTGGGTGAAAGGACCTGTTCCATCACCTGCTCCTTCCTTTGATGCCATCTTGACTCGTGCTGTGACTTCAGTCAATTGTCTCACCAGTCCAATGGCTTCATCTTCATGTTCCTGTCTCTCAAAAAGAGTGTTAGATTCATCAAACACAACATGTACACTTTCTTCAACACATAGAGTTCTTTTATTAAACACTTTATATGCTTTGCTATGTGAAGAATATCCCAAGAATACTCCCTCATCACTTCTGGGATCAAACTTACCTAGGGAGTTTTTGCCATTATTGTGCACATAGCACTTGCAACCAAAAGCCCTAAGATGGGATATGTTTGGTTTTCTCCCTTTAAGTAACTCATAGGGAGTTTTCTCTACAAGAGGTCTGGTCATGCATCTATTAATTATATAACAAGCAGTGTTTATAGCCTCTGCCCAGAAGCTATGAGGTAGTTTACTGGAAAGTAACATGGTCCTTGCCATATCCTCAAGGGTCCTGTTCTTCCTCTCAACTACCCCATTTTGCTGAGGAGTCCTAGGGGCAGAGAAATTATGATCTATTCCATTTTCATCACAAAATTCAGCAAACTTTGCATTTTCAAATTCAGTTCCATGATCAGACCTAATGGATGCAAGTTGATTCCCTAATTGTTTCTGGGTTTTTCTAACAAAAGCAGTGAACATTTCAAATGCTTCATCTTTAGAAGTTAGAAACAGCACCCAGGTAAATCTAGAATAATCATCAACAAGCACCATTACATATCTTTTACCACCTCTGCTCATGGCTCTCATTGGACCACAGAGATCCATATGAACCAGTTCCAACGTCTTAGACGTACTTACCATTTTCTTAGGTTTGAAGGATGACCTTACCTGCTTCCCCCTTGCACATGCCTCACAAACTTTGTCTTCCTTGAACTTGATATTAGGTAACCCTATCACCAAGTCCTTGGAGACTAATTTGTTCAATTGAGTTAGACTGGCATGACCAAGTCTTTTGTGCCAAAGGAGGGGATCATTAATTAACACACTCAAGCAAGTGAGTTCATTTTCAGAAAGAGTTGACAAATCTACAATGTAAATATTGTTAACTCTTCTTCCCTGCAAAACAATTTTGTCAGTAGTAAGGCTAATCACAAAACATTTTGTGGAAGTGAAAGCCACAAGGTTACCTCTGTCACACAGCTGTGACACACTTATCAAGCTATATTTCAAGTCATCTATCAAATAAACATTCTCAATGGAATGAGAGTCTGTCTTTCCTACCTTTCCAACTCCTATGATCTCACCTTTCTTTTCATTTCCAAAGGAGACATTACCTCCTTTTAGGTTCTCAAGTGAAAGGAACTGGTCCTTGTTACCAGTCATATGTTTTGAGCAGCCACTATCCATGTACCATATTTGGCTACTCCCCTTCACTTGGACCTGCAAAAGAAAATCATGGGTTAGTCTTAGGAACCCAAACTAGTTTGGGTCCCTTTCTATGGGCAAAAGGATGAATTAGATTTTTCTTTGCCCAACCAGGCAGTTTATGCTTTTCTTGAACAAAGGCTTTGTTCTTTTGACTGGCCTTTTCTTTTGCATTACATTCATCTTTGTAATGGCCAGTCTTACCACAGTGTGTGCAGATCTTATTCTCAGGAAGAGTGAGGTACTTGTTTTTGGGATCCCATTTTGGAGCTTGTGTCCCAAAACCAAGTCCTCTCTTATTGCTACTATGATGTTCTTGCAGCCAGGAGAGTGCATCGGAAGCCTTGTTCCATTTGCATGTTCTGTCTAGTTCATGCTTTACCTTTCCTAAATCTTCTTTTAGGACTTTAATCAATTCATCTTTCTTATACAGTTCATCTTTCATTTTTCCTAGATTTTCTTCTAGAGTGAGAAATGATTGATCAGCCTTTTTCTTTCCTGTCCCTAATTTCAGTTTACTATTTTCAGATCTAAGTTCTAGGATCTTGTTTTCAAGTTGATGAACCTGGTTCTTCAACTCAGTATTTGTGTTGTCACTTTCATCAGCCCTAGACTCTAACCTTTTACATTTTTCTTCTAAGATAACACATTCCCTAGACAGAACATCCTTCTCACTGTTTATTATTTCGGACTCATCTATGAAGTCCATCAGTAGATCAGCCAATTTTTCTTTAGACAAGAACTTAATCTTTTCTTTAAGGTGTAGAATACTTACCTCCTGTTCATCTTCTGATTCTCCAATGGCCATAAGAGCTTGCTCATCTTCAGCTTCATTTTCTGAGTCCTCATCTGATGTTTCTCCCCATGCTGCAACCATAGCTTTAGTTGCTCCTTTGTTCCTTCTTGGTTGAACCTGTTCCTTCTTCCTGTTTCTTCTATCTGCTCTTTCTTTCTTCCATTCAACCTCCCATTGAGGGCAGTTTCTGATGTGGTGATCAGTCTTCCCACACTTGTAACACCCCTCATTGGTTTGTTTCTCAGGAGCCCTAGGTTTGTTGAATGTTGTTCCTTTTGAAGGACCCTTTCCTCTCATAAGATATTTCTTGAAATCTCTGGTTATCATAGCCATTTCATCATCTTTAAGATCTGATCCTTCTGAGATTCTGAGAGCCAGACTTCAGTATTTCTTTAGAGCATCCATCTTCATGGTTTGCCTTCTCAATTCATAGGCAGTCAGATTTCCAATCTGTTCATCCGATTTCAAGGTAGCAATGTTTTTGGATTCCTGAATAGCAGTGATTTTGCTTTCCCAGGAGATTGGCAGAACTCTAGTTAGAATCTTCTCCACCTTGTCTTCTTCCAAGATAACCCTTCCAATAGACTCAAGTTCATTTGTCAGTGTAGTGAACCTGATATACATCTCTTTGATAGTTTCTCCATCCTTCATAGTAAAATTCTCATATTAAGAATACAGCAGTGTTCCTCTTGACCTCTTCACCTGAGGTGTTCCTTCATGAGCCACTTGTAAAGTGTCCCAAACTTCCTTGGCATTAGTACAGCCTTGAATCCTGCTGTACTCATCAGGACCAAGTCCACACACTAGCCATTTCTTAGCTTTAGCATTTTTCTCCCATTTCCTTAGATCTTCAGCAGTACAATCTGCTCTTGTCTTTGGAACATCCAATCCTTCAGCATTCTTCTTGGTTGTGGCTAAAGGACCATCAGTGATGATATCCCAAAGCTCATAGTCTTCGCCCATGATACGGTCCCTCATTCTATTTTTCCACCAGGAATAGTAGAGGCCATTGAAGAGAGGAGCCCTGGTAGTGGATTGCCCTTCCCAGTTCCCAGGTGGTGCACTCATGTTGATCTTTTCCTAAGGTGTTAACCTCTTCAAGGATAACCCGCTCTGGTACCAATTGATGTTATTAACATCAATACCACACAATAGGGAGGGTGATTTGTGTGGTACCGAATTTTCGCGTTAGAAGAACCTGGTTCTTCTAAGTGTTCTAACTACAACAGTTTGCGGAATAATAAGTATTGAAAGTAAAGTGAACAGAGATTTTTACGTGGAAAACACCTGGCTCAAAAGGTGAAAAAACCACGACCTACTACTCAGTAGTATTTTCCCAAACTCCACTAAACTACTGAGCCAAAAGCTGCATTTACAAAACTGTTTGTAAACCTAAGGATTAACTCTAATCCCAGTGTAGCACACGACCTCAACTGTTGCGACACCTTCAAGTTAACTCTAATTTGAATAATCAAAGTACCTAATACAATTGCTTCTAATAAAGCTGAAAGGTACAATATTAAAACCTACTACAATTGAACTAGACTTAGAACAAACACAATGATGAAACTGGTTCTTCTATTTTAGTTCTTGTAGCTTCAGACGTGCACACTTGTATCTCGCATATATTGCTTGCAAATCAGACATGCTCTTTTTGCTCTCAAATATGCTTAACTTTCGCATCTGTGCATTACCTGTAAAAGATAACAACTTGGTTATTTAATAGATTAGCAGTTAGAGTTTGATCGAGACTCCAATGCTTATCCTTAGTCGACTTGAGTCCTTAACCAATACAAACTCCCATCCTTATCCTAGCTTAGGATTGTGCTCTCTTGTCATAAGGAGACTGTCCTCCTTAGAACTCAATGCAAACTTTTCGATTCTGTTCAAAAGATATTTGCTGCGCAATCTTCAATATATATCTTCCTCACGTGCCTTTCATGTGAAAAGGTTATGACTTACTGTGTCTCGCAAGATGGACTAGTTCCTTCCCTGAGTTCATTTGTCAATCTTCAAAACTTCAACTGAACTTGGGCCAATAATCGATTTCCGGAGTTCGTGGCTCAACTACGACCTTGAGGACAAGGTCTTTCTCGAAAGGGAATGAGATGTAATGTTCGGAGATTCCTAAGTCACTAATTAGGAAAGTAACCCTTCTTATCTTGAAGATTTGGGCTTGATAGAGAATATGCCTCAACTGTTGGGCTTCAGCTGATTAATAAGGAAGTCCAACTGGTCCATATGATCAACTAATTGGACCAATGAGAATTAAGGCCCAATTCCACTCAATAATAAATACCAAAAGAAGGAGCTGAGGACCTTAGCATATACGGTACAATTTCTGTTACAAATTTCAACTACATTCTCTTCTCTCTACTTTCTCTCTCTAAATCCTAACCAACTTTCCATCTTCTTCTTCTTCTCATTTAGTTACAATTGTTCAGTAGCTATGGTGGATTAATTGTACTTAGTTTGGTAGATTCATTGTAATATCATTTCCTTTGACAGTGATCAATAAAGCTTGGGTTCCTCACTCTCATTTCTTCATTTCTGTTCATTCTTGAGATAAATTTACCAGTCTATTACAAGTTAGTGTCATAGAAAGTCCTGGCACCATGACAGCACCAGAAACTAGATGCAAAGTTATAGAAGAAAGTGTCAAAAAATTAGAGAATTAATTACAAAATTACATGGTAGAAACTAGTAAAAAGCTAGAGTCGGATAACTCTAAAATGGATGAACTGAATCACAAATTCGATCTTTTAATGAACAAGTTCTTTGCAAGCAAGGATGGAATGCTGGGAAGTGCTCCGATAACTGCTCATACAATAGAAGGATCTGGTAGTAGAGGTGGAATAATAGAGAATCATGAGGTTCCTGTTAGGCGATTCCACTCGAGCAATTCCAACTCCAAAATCGACTGCCCTTACTTCGAAGAAGGATCCAAAAGCTTGGTTGCGAAAATGCGAAAGGTATTTTCATTACAATCATATAATTGATCCATAACATAAACTTGAGACTGCTATACTGCATTTGAATAGTAGAGCATAGACGTGATATTTTTCTTATCAATTGAGTAGGGGTACTATTAGATGGGGTGATTTTGTATAGGAAATCTGTAAAAGATTTAACGATGTTGCTAAAAGCAACCTAAATCTGCTAGGAAGGTTTAAGAGGGTAGACCAAAATGGATCAGTTAATGAATATTTGGAGAGGTTTGAAGATTTGAAGGCATGGGTGTTGGTTAAACATCCAACCATACCTAAAGAGTTTTTTCTGGGGGTTTTTATAGAGGGGCTTAAAGAAGAGATTAGGCGTACTGTTAAAATGCTTGATCCCTATTCATTAAGTCATGCAGTAGAAAAAGGTAGACACAAGGAAGAATTAATGAAGTCAATGAATAGGAAGAAAGTATATGGAGGAATACAGAATCCACAGCTAAGTACTTATGTTAATACTACAGGGAGCAAACCTTCTAGCTATGTACAGAAGGAGAATAACCATCAGGCTTCAATCTCAGGGACTAAACTCTTTGAAGCTAGAAAAGCTAGGGGAGAATGCTATAAGTGTAGGGAAAGATACTTCCCTGGGCATGCGTGTAAGAATAAACAACTCAACACACTGTCAGGAACAACAGAACAAGAGCAGTTAGAGGTGGAAGATCAGATGGAGGAGGAGATAGTTCACGTTGAGAATTCAGAAACTATCATAGATGAGACAATTAGTCTCAATGCATTATCAGGGACTATTACCTCTACAACAACCTCCCCTATGCGATATAGAAGGAAAGTCTTGATTAAAGCAGTCGCCATTCTTCAGAGGAAAATGGTAAGGATCAAAAATGGAGTTGAAAGTATTGGTTAAATGGGCTAATTTGAGTGAAAATGAAGCATCTTGGGAGGGCTGGAGCTATATAAATCATCGATTTCCAGGGTTTGTGGCTCAACTACGACCTTGAGGACAAGGTCTTTCTCGTAGGGGAAGGAGATGTAATGTTCGGAGATTCCTAAGTCACTAATTAGGAAAGTAACCCTTCTTATCTTGATGATTTGGGCTTGATAGAGAATGGGCCTCAACTGTTGGGCTTCAGCTAATTAATAAGGAAGTCCAACTGGTCCATCGTATCAACTAATTGGACTAATGAGAATTAAGGCCCAATGCCACTCAATAATAAATACCAACAGAAGGAGCTGAGGACCTTAGCATATACAGTACAATTTCTGTTACAAATTTCAACTACCTTCTCTTCTCTCTATTTTCTCTCTCTAAATCCTAACCAACTTTCCTCCTTCTTCTTCTTCTCTTTGAGGTACAATTATTCAGTAGCTATGGTGGATTTATTGTACTTAGTTTGGCAGATTCATTGTAATATCATTTCCTTTGACAGTGATCAATAAAGCTTGGGTTCCTCACTCTCATTTCTTCATTTCTGTTCATTCTTGAGATAAAATTACCAGTCTATTACGAAAACGGACAACAACCATTGAACACAATACACAAGAACCTTCAGCTCATCTTCTTCTCTAACAACAACCAGCCAGTGACCCCTCGCCGGAAACGTAACTCCACCAGCTGAGAACATCAGCCACCCTCAAGCCACCAACGACCTCGACCATCGTCTTCAACCCCGATCCCCATCTCTTCCATACACCTGTAGACAACTTTCAAGCTTTAGAGTCAACGAAAAAAAAGCTGAAAACACTTGAGTCCATCTTGGAGCTCGTTTGTAAGATCTTCTCGGCGCCATGTATTGAAGTCGCGAGTTCGTCGAGGTCCGCTGCGTCGAGGTCGTCAACCATAGCTCTGGCCGGATTTTTCTTGTTTATTGTTTCAAAAACCTATTGCAGCTATAAAGGTCCAATCCCTTCTATTTTCTCTTAAATCCTTTATTATGAGCATTTTTGTAGATATGCCTCAATGAAGGTAACGGACGGTTCTCTTGCAAAGATTTTGTCCGTCTCGTTTTTTGTTTATGTATTTACGGATCTGTCAGAATTGTTCGGAAGTGGTGTAAAAAATTAAAAGAACAACTGATGTATCAATCACTTATAATAAATACAAAAACCAAAAAGGACCTCTAAAAATGTGACGTTGTTTTGATTAATTTGTCTGCTAGTTTGGTTTGTTTATTGTGTCTTCTTTTAATCTAGTCTAAGACCTCTAAAAATGTTGAGTTGCTTGCTAGTTTGTTTACTGTTTCTTGTTTGAAATTGGTCTGCTAGTTTGATATTATTATGAATCATAATGAGTTTTAGTCATGTAAAGGGAGGTGCTATTTTTACGAAACTATTACAACTTAGTAATTTGTTCTAAAAGCGACTATTTTGTTTACAATCAGTAGATTTAGATTGATTTTTGACTTAGATTAAACTTGAGCATTCGTAGTTTTCTTTAGGCGCATTATAATAAATTATCATAGCTACGGGTACGGTTCACATGACGTAGTTGTGATACTCAATTTTCAAATCCAAGATTTTTTTTTTGAGCAAACAGGAAATAAATATATTAAAAGTTAAGGAACATCCATTACATAGTACTTCTAGTTAGTATCACGTACGACACCATAATTACCTAGGCTTGCTAACAAGTTGCAAGCATCATATGATAGAAGTTTTTCGAAAACAGGTTTATCTGATACATCCTTTTGTACTAGGGTTTTTACTTCTTCGGGTGGGGGAACAAAAACGTTCTTCTTTTTCCTTTTATTATCATATCCCATGCTTGCAAGCAGGTGAGCAGTCCTATTCCCTTACCGGAACTCGTGCTTGAGTATTACCTGCTTTCTTTAGTGCATTAACAACCTGCAATTTAATAAAATGTTAGTAAATAGGTGGTTCCCTTGTTGTATTGATAGAATTACCTCCGTGGAATCTGTTTCAATCTGAAGCGGAAACAAATCCCATTCATGAGCTATTTTAAGTCCTTCTAGTAGAGCTTTTATTTCTGCTTGAAGGGAGCCATATGCATTCGCACATTTAGTGTAACCCACGATCAAGTCACTTTTGGCATTCCTGATGACTCCACCTAGACCACATTTTTGCTTATCTCTATCGAAACCTGCATCAATGTTTAGTTTGTACCATCCCATTGGAGGTTTGTGTCATTTAACCTTAATAAGCACTTTTGGCACGTGTAAGATATTAGTATCCGTCAGGAGATGGAATTCTATAGCTTTACTAGTGATGTGATGGAAGTTTATGGACAAGTTGGTACTATTATGATTGTTATTATTTCTGTTTATCCAAATATACCAAAATGCAAAGGGAAAGAAAAGGTTCCAGCTTAACAAGGGGTTTTTGAAGCAGTAGTTAAGGTTTTTCAGTTGGATTAGCCAGTGTTCTCTATTGTCCTTATAAAAATTTTTCCAACCAAAGGTATTCCAAAGATGGTTGGTAGCCTGGCATTCAAGAAGGATATGAGAGATAGATTCCTCTACTTGGTTTCTACATATTGGGCAATGAGGATCTATGTTGAGCCAATTTTTGCCAGGTATTGTCTAGAAGGAATTTTATTATGAAGACATTGCCAAAGAAATTTTTTTATCTTATTAGGGCAAGGTAGATTCCAAACCCACTGGAAGTCTAATTTATTATCATTAATATTGTGTATTAGAGAGTAATAATATTTGGTCGTGAAAATACCTTTTGTGCTAAGGGACCAGATAGGGGTATCTCTAATAGGAAGTTTAACACGTATTTTTTTTGGATATGGCATCCTTGACATCTTCGTGTAGGTTGAGGGATATAGTATCAAAGTGCCATTCCTTGCTATCAAAAATATTAGCAATTGTAAGGCTATGGTCATTCTTGGATAGAGGGCATTCTATTGTATTTCTAAGACACCCTATGTTGTGGTTCTAATTGGATTTCCAAATGTTTAAGTTGGAGAGGTGATGTAAATTCCAAATAATACCTTCGGAGCAAACTTCCCACCCTTTTAAAATGTCCCTCCAAATGAAGGATTTTTTTCTAGTATTCCGAGGATTAGCATACGCATTAATGATGAGGTTAACCCAAAGAGTAGTCATGTTGGTAATGCCTCTCTAAGCTAGGTTGGCCAAGGTACACACATTTTTGTCTTTTGCCCTATGTAGCCCCGAGCCCCCTTTATCTCTAGGTGGGCACACCGTAGACCAACTAATATAGTGAATTTTTTGCTTCTCCTAGTACTACCCCATATAAAGTCTCTTTGAACCTTGTCAATTTTTTTTAAGAATACTCATAGGGAGAAGAGTATATTGCATATAGTGATTTGGGATAGTGTTTAAGCAGGAGTGGGAGAGAGTAGTCCAACCAGCTATATTTAGGAAATTAGCTTTCCAAGTAGCAAGTTTTGCTCTCATTTTGTCAATTATAAATTGATAGTCCTTAGGGGTAGGTTGTTTATTTAGGATAGGAAAGCCCAGGTAGATCCCAAACGAGTCAGTCTTATTTATATCAAGGATGCTGGTAATATCTTTGTAAGAGACAATTGGTAATTTTTGGAGAAGATGACTTTAGATTTTTGGTATTAATAGATTGCCCTGAGAGAGTACAAAAAATTTCTAAACCTTTTTTAATGGTGTGGCTTGATTTAAGGTTGGCTTTAGCCATTAGGGTTAGATCGTCAGCAAAGAACAGGTGAGAGAAGGAAGGGCCTTTTTTCCCTACGGTAATAGGGTCCCAGTTTCTAGTGTCCACCTGGTGGTTTATGAATCTTAATAGCATCTCTAGACATAAGATTAAGATATAAGGAGATATAGGGTCTCCTTGCCTAATTCCCCGGCTTGGTTGAAAAAATTTGGTAGTCGAGCCGTTTACCAAAATAGATATAGAGCTTGTAGAGCGGCAACATAATATGATGTTCTTGAATTTAGGAGGAAAATTGAAGTAGTTTAGGGTATAGTGCACAAATGAACTTTCTAATCGATCAAAGGCTTTTTCAAGGTCAATTTTGAGAATCATATGACCTTGTTTCCCTTTTTGCTTTTGAATTTTGGAAATAATCTCTTGTATGATTATGGCATTGTCAGAAGCTCTCCTATTCTTAATAATGCTTGTTTGATAAGGGCAAATAAGTTGGTCAAGGAAAGGCTTAAGTCTATTTACAAGAATTTTGGTAATGACCTTATAGACAGTATTGCATAGTCCAATTGGTCTAAAATTGTTTAGGTGATTGGCATTAAGAATTTTTGGGATTAGGCACAGGTAGGTCTTGTTAAGCTCACGGGGGATCTCTTGGGATTCAAAGATGTCATGATACAACTTTGTGACAAAGTGACCTAATAACCTCTAGTACTTTTGAAAGAAGAATGGGTGTAGACCATCTGGTCCAGGTGCCTTAAAAGGCTTGAAGGAGAAAATGGCTTTTTTGACCTCAATATCTAAAAGAGGTTTATCAAGACTGTGTAGAGCTAGGGCATGTTGAGAGACATTTACTAAGGAACTAATTCCACTAGAGTTATTGTGAGAGGTTGTAAAAATAGTTGCAAAGTAGTTACAAACATGGGAGGTCACTAGATTAGGGTCATTAATCCAATTTCCTTCATTATCTTTGAAGAAGTTGATCCTATTCCTTCTTTTCCAATTAGTGGCCATTATGTGATAAAACTTAGTATTGTCATCTCCCTCATTAAACCAAAGGATTCTCGACCTTAATTTCCAGTAGTCTTCCTCTATTAGCAATAAATCGTTTAATTCTTTATTGAGGTTAGAATGAAGTGCTTGTAGAAAAATAATATCAGGGAAGTGCTTCGAATTTTCTATCCCTTGTATCCGGGCCAGTATTTATCTTTTTTTCCCCATGATATCAACAAAAGTGCGATGTTTCCAGTGTATGACTTTGTCCTTAAAGGATTTACTATCCCTAATGTAGTTATTATTGGACTAGTTATCTTGAACTAGTGTATTGAAGGGTATTTCTTTTGGGGATTAATTCTATTAATATACGGTTATGGTCCGAGTGAGTTCTAGGTAAATGAATAATGGAGCTTTTAGGAAATAAATTAATCCAATCTTCATTACCAAACAGCTTGTCCAATCTTTTCATAATCAAACCCTTATTTTTATATCTAATATTAGACCAAGTATATTTACATCCTTTGTAACCTAAATAATTTAAATTGCAATAATTAACTTTTGACCAAAGGAATTTTTTCCTACTATCTCTAATATGATTACCACCATATTTTTCGTTTGAGCTAAAAATGTCGTTAAAATCCCCGCCTAAAAGCCAAGGTCCTTTAAAACTGTCGATAATTCTTTGAATACTATCCCACATATTGTTACAATGTAAAATGTTAGTGCTAGAATAAACAATACTAAGAAGCCATTTTTGATGGATAGGGTTTTCCTCAATAGTAGCATGAATCTCTTGATCCCTACGTATGAAGTTTTGCATTGTGACTACTTCAAGATTGTAGAGCACTACAATCCCTCCAGCCTGACCCTCCGCTGGAACTTCCATAAACTCTGTGAAACCGCAATCATCCAACAACTCTAAGTGATTACCCATCCTAGTGTCTAGCAAATCTACCAAACATGGCCTGTGAGTGTACGCCATGTCCCTGAAGTTCCTTCTAAAAGTATCATTGTTGCCTCCTCTAACGTTCCAAATGATAATGCTTGTAGGTCTATTCATGGATAAATTAAGGCTTTGGTTCACTAGGTTCCCATTCTCCCTTACTCCCCCCATCACAGGGTTCCTCCGAAGAAATGGCACATTGACCATTGCTTGATTTCCTACGGTTGGATCCTATGGGGGTATTTTGTCCATCGAGCATTTGTGTAATGCCAATGGGCAACTAAGAACATGCCTCTTCTCTTGCCCCTTCGAAAATAGAAACACTTTTACCCCATCTAGCCTTGAGATTTCTAGGAATCGTTTTAAGAGAAGGTTTAGTGGCTCTTCCTCCTCTCCCATTTCTTCTTCCACTGGTTCTTGAGCATTTACAGGATTCTGTGGTGGTGAGGGAGGCAGTGGTGGTGTTGGAGGTTCCTGGGCTGGTTGTGGCTGTTCCCATGGCAGAAAGATGGGGTACAGTTGGGAGATGTTCTCCAGCATGAAGAAGGGCATACCCATTAGGGCATCCTGAGGATATATTGGATTGAAATGGGGGTAGGGGGAGGGGGGTAGAGATTCCATTGGTCCCTCATTGCATGGATCAATTGAGGGTTTATTGACGGGGCTAAAGGTTGAAGTATGTTGTTTAGCCATGCTTGATTCAAGTAGTTGTTCATAGACAACCTCACCCCCTCCGTCACCAATTGTGCTAGGTATTGAGTATCGTCGAGGATGATCACAGTGTCCTGGCCATCTACCAGGATGCTGAAAGAGCATGCATGGCCAATGAGACCCATCTCCATCCATGACACTGGTTGCTAGTTTTGTGCTTGAGGTGGCTGGACGTAGATTATCTGGGGATTTACTGGTCGAGGGTGAGGGAGTGGTAGATTTTCCATTGTTAGTCTGGTTTGGCGAAGGAATTGGAGAAGTCTCTATCTTCTCCGACTGGTTGAGGCAATGGATGGCATTTTGGATAGATTCTGTGCTATTAATTGAACTTAAATCAGGCATGGGAGGGTGACTCTTGGGTAATTTTTGAGGATTGGTTGAAAGGAAAATGATTGGGAAAAACTTTGTAGGTTTTTATGTCCCCAATTGATGTGTTTATAGGTTGGCCTTCCGGTTCCATTGCGTGTGGAGGGTTGATGTCCATTTTGGCAAGAGTTTTGTATGTTAATAGCCATTTGGCTAACATGTTTTGGTAGTTTTTGATAAGCGGATCTTGGTGTAAGATTTTGCTTGGATTGTGGTTAACTAGTGGTTGGTTACTAAACTCACTAATAAGGAGGGTAGTGTTAGTAGTAGTGTTTTGATTTTTAGTAGGGGTAGTATTGTCCTTCCCTAAGTTGTCTTGCATGGCCAACTTAGCCATTTGTTTTGTAGGACTAGAGGTGTTTGACCCGTTAGTTGATGCCATGTCAATATTAGTAGTTAATTGTGACATTTGTTCACTAGCATGATTTTTATTTTTAAAGGAATTTGATTATTGTTGTCATTAGTGGTTTTTTCCAAAACCATTTGCTGGTCATCTTGGATAGAGTAGATGTTTATTGTAAGCAACTTAGTTTGAGCCTTAAGCAGAGAATGAGAAGAAGATGTGGAATAATTAACATCCTTTGTTTTGTATTGTAACAGTTTAGTATCCAAATACTTACCCATGGTAGCATTGAAAAGCTTAACAGGAATACCTGGACCAGTGCCTTGCTTATCCGGATTGGGTTGCTTTGGGTTATTTTTTGTAGCATGCAAATCCAGGGTTACATTTATGTGACTCGGCCAAAACAATTAATATTGTGAATAATTTAAACATATTGTAAATAGTGGGTACAGTTCCCGTGACATGATTCGCAATGTGTACTAAACAAACAAGTGTACGACAATCGTAACTTATTCCAGAATAATTCCATATATAATAAAAAGCGATCAGAACCTAAAATGCACAATAGGTTTAAAATATGTAAATAATCAGATAATTAGGCCAATAATAATAGTTGGGCAATCATGCTAAAATTACAAAACCCAAAAATACCTAACACCTTCTCCCGGGTTAACAAAATTCCTTACCCGGATTTCTGTGTTCGCAGACCACAAATAAAACTCAAACTTCCTCTATTCGGGATTTTAATCCAGTAACTTGTGACACCATAAATTATCCCAAGTAGCGACTGTGAATCTGAAATAATAATCTCGTTTCGATTATTATCACTTTAATTGGAAAAACTTCCCTATACACTTCCGGTGGTAGAAAAAAGGAGGTGTGACAGCTCTGGCGACTCTACTGGGGATCGAACCCAGAATCTCTTGTTCAAGGTTAGAGAATTCGAGCTTAGGATACTTGTTGCATTTGGCTTTTATTTATTATCTGATTTTATTACATGCTTGGGCCAAATTTGCTAAATGCCACTTTTTACCACTTTGATATTATTTGAACTCTATATAAACTGCTGTGAAACCCTTCTCTTCTCATCTTCGGACAAGTGCACGCTGGCATGAATTCTTTTCTGTTAGTGTCATATCCTAATTTAGAAAGAGGTTCAGACAAGTTACAAAGCTGGATGGCCTTTTGGTTCCCAGTACATAGCCCTATCTCGGCTCGAGTTGTCCGCTCGGGTAAACCAAGTATAGAACAATACACCTAGGTTTTTAAACCTAAAATAACTCAGCCTTATGCCGGATCCCTAATAGGAACGCTTATTTGCATCATATGAATTTGTCTTTGGGGACTCAACACAAGGGTTGGGTCCGTCTAGGACAGATGTACCCAAAAAATAAAAGACAATCCTGATGCATCCTGTGCGCTACATGTTGCAATTTTCAAGGGTAAAAGGGGTCATTCGGCAGACCAATAATATTTGAGGATAAATGAGAAAAATAGGGTGAAGTGTAAAAAAATAAAGCAAGTAGGGCCCAGTTATATTTTCTTTCACATTTTTTTTAAAGAAAAAGAAAAAAACAGGAAAAATCCAAAATGATTTTGCACTTTCCCATCATTTTCCAAAAAAAACAAAAATCAAAAAGAAGAAAAAAAATCCAAAAAAAGTTTACATGTTTCATCATTTTTCAAAACAAAACAAAATATATATATTTTATCAAAATTAGTTATTTTTTTTATTCTCGTCCGTATCCAATCTTCCCGAACTACGCATATCCGATTCTTATCTTTCAGGGCATGATACGTAGGAAGCCCACCTAGGGTCTGGTCCTTTTAGTGAATCTTATGTTCTTGGCTTCGAGGGTCATAGCCAAATCTTGCACCTCTAGCCACTTTTGACCACATCGACCGTTTTGCAAAATAGGGCTATTTTCACAAACTGATTTGTGTAATTTTGTCAGGAGAGTCTCCAATCCACAATTAGGTGGCTCTTTACTTTAAGGTCCATCCTTTTCAAATTTGCATGTCTACCGCTTCTGGCCACATAAGTCGTTTTGCAAAATAGGACTATTTTCGCAAAAGTGGTTCAATTAACCCATGTCTTAGAGTCCTAGGTCCAGAATAAGGTGTCCTCTCAGTTTTAAGGTCCATTACGTTGAATTTGCATGGTTAGCCATTTTTTTGTCCACATAGGCCATTTCTACAAGTAATTTTTCCATGTCTTAAAGGTCTTATCTTGAATTTGCACTTCTAACCACCTTTTGGCCACATAAGTCATTTTGAAAAAATACCCTTAATCATGTATTGCATGTGTCCAATAGGGAGTGTTATTATCTCACATAGTATTATAAGTCTTTAACTCTATTTGGTATAGTTTTTTCATACAGGTATGGATCTACTTACCGAAGTTTGAACATGACAGACATCACGGGACCATTCAGTCAGGATCGCTCATTCAAGGTTTGCTTAAGGAGATTTTTTTAATGTTTTGAGTCTGTTTTTCTTTTTATGTCGTCTTTTACCTTCTAACTTGTAAAAGTAAGGTCGAGTCTTTTGTTATTGTACTTTCTATTTTGTATTTGAAGAGATTTTGCGTTTTATATTTCCGTTAGAAGTTTACTTTAGAATACTAATTCTAGAAATTAAAAAATATATTCTTTTGAGGTGGTTTTCCTTAGAAAGATAATATCTAGAACTCAAAATAAAAATTGCTTTTATATTTCTTTTAGTAATAATGACTAAAAATTTAAAAGAAAAGAATTTTCTTTTATACCTCTTTAGACGTTTTCTTAAAATACTAATTCCAAAAATAGAAAAAAAACTTTCTTTTGTGATTCTTCTTTGGGAAATATATATAAAACAAAAAAAATATTATTTTTATTTTCACTAGAACTTTAGGACATTGTACATAAAAGAAAAAAACATACATTATCTTTTGTTTTTCTTTAGAGTTTCTCCTTTAGGTAATCAAAAACTGAAATCCAAAAATATATTTTTATCTTTTTATTTCTTATTTTGAAATCTTTCTTCAGGATATGAAGTGAAAATTCAAAATTTTTTCCATGGTTCATTCTGTAGATTTCCTTCCTGAAAAAAAGAATCAAAAAATATTTTTTCTCTTCTAGGGTTTTTATTTCCTTAATAATTTCTCAAAGAGTATCTGTTCCAAAATAAACGAAAAGAGAACATTAGTTTGTTTACTTTATTTTCGATCTTCCAGAACTACGCTCGGTTTGATTCATGCGGCGACATGATACGTAGGCCACCTACATAGGGTTTGATCGAAATATTTTTTTTATTTATTAAAAGAAAAGAAAAAAAGAGAAGAAATTATGGGATGTGAGAAATGAGAAAAAAGAAAAGAGTGATAATTAGATAAAAAAGGAAGGAAAATGAGCAAGCCAAGAAGTGCTAGAAAAGAAAAGAAAAAGAAGATTGAAATGAACAAATTGAGATGATGCCATATGACCTTCTTACACTCGAATTCATGTTAGAACCGATAATTGTGACTAGGTGCACTGCACATAATGTGAGATTGTCTTATGTTAAATGCCCTAACTCTAACGTGATGACTTCATCTTCATAAAGTAGAAGGTTAGTTGATTTGTGGTTCTTAAAGTTGTAATTCTTCTCTACAACATATAGTTGAAAGGGAATGGCAGATGACAACAAAATTGAGTTTGTTCATACTGGTACCCAAAAGCAATGTGTTGAGCATGACACTGGGTTGGTTGAGAAGTTAAGGATTTTAAGACGACACATGGCGGACATGTATCAAGCTTGGATAGCTGGGAAGGCACCACCCCTGCCACCACCTAGCATCGTAGAAGCTACCCTTACCCAGGCTCCAAACATAGTGTCAGACATCTACCATATTCTCTATATTTTCTCGCTTATCAGAACTTTCCCAACCTCCCTAGTAGCTCCATCGTTCGTCCTCCAACTACCTTTCCCAAAAATAGCTCTCCTGTCATATCTACCAACTCCATGATCACAACTTCTTAACCCCCTAGATGCCAATACTACCCAGAGCTGGCCCACCAAGTCCCCGACTCATATGATCATAGCCCTCATAATGAGCCTCATGTTGAAAATGAAAAGTTTACAGGAAAATAAAGGTGAGATGAGATATCAAGAAAGCTGAATGGCATAGAACAGTCCTTAAGGAGCATGCAACGGATGGAAAAATAGATTAACATGTCTTATAATAACTTGTGTATGTTCCCTAATGTTTACCTGCCCGCGGGGTTTAAAATGCCAAGTTTAACTTTTATGATGGGCGTTGAGATCCAGTAGCCCATTTGAGGGGTTACTGCAGTCAAATGAGAATTGTTAGTGGGAAAGATGATTTGTTGATTTCAGTGAGAGTTTGAGTGGGGCAACTTTGGAATGGTATACTTGTCAAGATGTCAAGAAGTGGCATGCATGGGAAGACATAGCTCATGATTTTTTTAACACTTTCAGTACAATCTAGACATTACCCTAGACTGCTCCTCCTTGTCTAAGATGTAAAGAAACCCGAGGAAAGTTTTAGGGAGTTTGGGCTCGAATAGGGGGAACAAGCTGCTCGGTTCAGCCCCCCAATTGGTGAAGAAGAAATGTTTGAGCTCTTCCTACAAGACCAGGGGCCCACCTACTTCTATCATTTGATCCCAGCCTTGGGTAAACCATTCAATGATGTGGTAAAAATGGGGGAGATGGTAGAGAAAGAAATCAAGTCAGGCAAAATCATAAGTTATTCTACATTGAAAGATACTATAGAAGACATTGAGAACATCTCATTAAGACTGGGTGGAAGAAAGAGAAATAGAAACGATATTGTTGAGCCTCGCCAACGACATAATGCAATGGACATTCCTGCTCAATGCTTTTAGCCTCAATATTGACCCCATGGATATCCCTGTGCTCCAGATAATCCTCCCAATGCTACTTCTATCTACAAAATCCCCAAAGTCACACCTTACCTTCCTAGTACTCCATCCATAATGCACCACCATATTCTCCATATCCACAGGATCCGCGATGGCCTGCACCATTTCCACAAATATCTTATCCGCCTCGTCAAGAATATCAACCACCTACCCGCAAAATGTTCCAACCAAAGCTAGAGTACAAAATGAAAAGGCAACAGGAAAAAGAAAAGACTTTCAATCCTATTGGAGAATCATATGCCAGTTTCTTCCAAAGGTTGAGACAATTGGACATGTTGAAGTCGATTTAGATAAAAATGTTGAATCCTCTTCCAATGAATTTTGATTATTCTCAAAGGTGCACATATTGCTCTAATGCCCCGAGTCACACCATAGAAAAGTGTTAGCATCTGAAAAGAGCAGTTCAAAAGCTTATTGAGGTAGGTAACATTGTCGTTTAAAATCCAGATACAGTAGACATTAGCCAAAGTCCATCACCTATTCATAATGAGACGCATATGGTGGGTATGATTTATGTTGAAAAGGAATATGAGAACTCTTCTGAGATCCTCGGAGGGCCACTTGTTGCAAAGCTTTCAGCGCTATCACTCTTGGTTCCGGAAGTTGATCTTAAGAACGAGCTGGCAAAAGGGACCCAAAAGCAATTTGCTAAGGTCAATATGATGAAGACTTGTGAAGGTCCTAGTACTGTTGATGCAGAACTTAGTGGCTAAGATGTTGAGCTTGGTTATTGTAAAGATGCTCCTTTATTGCCTAGCCAGGGAGGAGTCTTGGTGGTTTATTTTGTTGTCATTTTTGTTGTCCGATTTATTTCAGAGTTGTAATCCGGATATTGTCTTGTGGCTCAAATCCTTCTATCCTTTTATTTTGCCTAGTTCGTTTGGTCATAGTAACTCGTTTAGTATTATCTAGGTTTGTTCCAAGGTTGTAACCACAGTTTAATTTCCTTGTTTTGTTATTCAAACTCTTTCACCATGTCTAATGTAATTTTCTATTTTATGTTATTTCTAATCATTTTTGTGTGTTCTCTTTTCCTTTTATAGTTCTTTTCCTGTTGACTCTAGTGACATGACATGCATGCGTAATTCTCAGGATGGGCTTAAAAGTTAGTCTAATTATGAAACAATGAAACAAGTTTTGAGGATGACAGAGACATTTGAGGGAAATAAGTAAAGGCTTGGATATTTTTAGATCATTTAATGCCCGAATTGTGTGAAACAAGGGCATATGGTTTGGCGAAGTTAAGAGGACGACAAGAATTTGTTTCAAGAATATGCGTCTCAGACAATTTGAAGCAAGCAACTTTGAGTTTAAGTTCATCTCAAGTTACAACATAAAGCCAAGGGAGTTTGCTCCAAATTGACGGAGCACATCCATTTTGAAGAAGAAATCACCCAAGAAGAGCTATGTACTTGACAAGGAACTAAAGAAAGGTGGAAGGCATATATGTGATACCAATGTCGATGCTGCAAAAGAAATGCTATGCATGATCTTCATTTTCCATCTTCAAGTTGCATGTATTATACTTGGTTTTCTAAGATATTAGGAGGCCCTCTTTCAGCTATCCAAACACTTTATATCCTTTGGTACCCCTTTGAGCATGTGCTTATTTCTTTGACCTCCCCTCTTTTGGAATCAAGTTAGAGTCATAAAAAAAATTTTAAAAAAAAATCTCATGTCCCCATAGATTTGTTTTAGAGAATTCAATCCAAAAGAAAATTTCAAAAGAAAAGAAAAAGAAGAACAAGGATAAAGAAAAAGAAAAAAAAAAGAAAAAGAAAAGAAAAAAAGAAAAAATAGCAACAGCAAAACGTATTTGCGTGAACTACGTTCGACCTGATTGTTTTCACCACAAGATACGTAGGTAGCCTTACGGTTCGGTCGCGCTAAATAAAATATTTCATAATCCCACGAAGTCGAGAGTGGGGCAGTCTACTTAGAAATTCTATCTAAAAAAAAAAGAATCAAATTCCTTTGTTTTAGAAATTGGGGCAAAGTTTTTATAATGGATTCCAAAAGTTATAAATAAATTAACCCCGTTGTCTTAGTTATTTTGAGCTTTCATGATATCCTTTCTTTCTAACCCTATCCAAAAGCCACATTACAGTAAAAAAAAAGACCTCCCAGATAATCTCTGAGAGTGCCAAGCTAGACATGCCAGGAGCATACGATGTTTTTACTACGGTCAATGCCTTGTCATCTACAGAATCAGAGGAAGTAAAAAGAAAAAGAAACAAAATGAGAGTCTTATTGGTAAAAACCTTTACAGGAACCATAAGACGACATTAAGCTGAGAGAAAGAATAAAAATGAGAGAGGCTTGATGGTGAAAATCCTTCGGGCACTACATGTCGAATAAAGACCGTGAATCAGATAGGATAATCAGAGCGTTGAAGCCCAGTTTCATGGCGAAGAGGTACAACAAGAGTTGAACATTAGACTTGTTTGGCATATTAGGCCACTTAATCCAAAGGTGCATGTCATGGTCATTAGAGTTGGTATCCACATCTCATAAGTTTCTATTTTGTAATTTTCTTGTTATGTATCATCTCATTCCATTGTCCCTTACTTTGTTCCTTTTATTTGTTTACTTCCTTTTCCTGAGTCTGTTTGGTCAGAACAAGTGAGAAATGACTTTAAAAGTTGCTACCAGCTTTCCAATTGCACAAAGTGGAGTCTGGCTAGTACATCAAAGTGGCTTAAGTTAGGAAAGAACAATGTGCGCACTGAGTGGGTGGAAATCAACGTGCTTTGGGATTCATGTGAAATACAAAGGTTTGGTAAATGTCAATTCATGAGCAAAATGCAACAGATAGAGGGTATTGAGTTTGAATGAATCAGAGGTATTTTCTGTGATAAGGGTGACAGAGAAAGTGGTTAGTCAATAAATAGGAAAGCTCTTTCAAGTTGAAATCAAAGTTATCATAGGAAGTGAAGGAGCAATCGCCCTCAAAGTCAAGGACACAAACCAATCACCATATTTGAACTTACAAGTTTTCTTTGTTTGAAACAGGGACGAAGACTATGTCCAAATCAAAGCTCAAAAGCTTGAATTTTTCAAGTGTCGTGCCCAAAATTTTGTTGGCACAAAGGCGGCTTGAGAAGGGGAAAGAAAATTTGTTCGATCTGCAGGAACCCTCTATTACGAAAATATGGTTCAGGAGCAATGAGTTTTTTTCGTTCTACAGAGATCCTCCGGGAAGAGAACATGTCTCAGGTAAGTTCATTCTCCGCTGTTCAGGACCCTCCTGGATAATGAAATTTAATTTCAAGTATTAAGGACCCTCTTGGATAATGGGACTTAGTTTTAGGACCTTCATTAGATAATGTGATGTAGCATATGTTTCACCTTTAGGAAGTTGAATTTAGTTTTCAAGTTTTCACTCGTAAGATGTTATTTCACTTTAGTTTTCAGGGCCCTCCTAGATAATGGGATTTAGTTTCTTTGTTTTGTCTATTTAGTTGTAATGACAAGTGCCCACCTAGAAAAATAAGGGAATTCAGTTCAATTATTGACAGCAGGCGCCAACCTGGAGAAACGAGGGAATTCAGTTCAAGTATTGGCAGCTGGAGTCCACCTGGATGAATAAGGGAATTCAGGTCAAGCATTGGTAGCAGGCGGCCCCCTGGAGGAACACGGGAATTTAATTCAAGGATTGACAATAGGTGCCCATCTGAAGAAACAATGGAATTCAGTTCAAGTATTGGCAGCAGGAGCCTACTTGGAGAAACTAGGGAATTCACTTCAAGTGTTGACAGCAGACGCCCACCTGGAGAAATAAGGGAATTCGGTTCAAGTATTGACAGCAGGCTCCCACTTAGAGAAACAAGGGAAATCAGTTCAAGTATAGACAACAGGCGCCCACTTGGAGCAACAAGGGAATTTAGTTCAAGTATTTCAGCAGGCGCCCACCTGGAGAAACAAGGGAATTCATTTCACGAATTGGCAGCAGGTGCCCACCTGGAGAAATAAGGGAATTCATTTCATGTATTGGCAGCAGACGTCCACCTGGAAAAATAAGGAAATTAATTTTATCTATTAGCAGCAGGCGCCCACCTGGAGAAACAAGATAATTCATTTCAAGCATTGGCAGCAGGCGCCCACATGGAGAAACAAGAGAATTCATTTCAAGTATTGGCAGCAGACGTCCACCTGGAGAAAAAAGGGAATTTATTTCAAGCATTGGCCGCAGGCGCCCCACCTGGAGAAACAAGGAAATTCATTTCAAGTATTGGCAGCAGGCGCCTACCTGGAGAAACAAGAAAATTCATTTCAAGTATTGGCAGCAGGTGTCCACCTAAAGAAACAAGGGAATTCATTTCAAGTATTGGCAGCAGGCTCCCATTTAGAGAAACAAGGGAATTCATTTCAAGTATTAGGAGCAGGCGCCCACTTGAAGAAATAAGGTAATTCAGTTCAAGTATTGGCAGCAGGTTCCTACCTAGATAAACGAGGGAATTCAGCTCAAGTGTTGGCAGCAGGTGCCCACCTGGAGAAACAAGGAACTTCAGTTCAAGTATTGGCAGCAGGCGCCCCACCTGGAGAAATGAGGGAATTCATTTCAAGTAATGGCAGCTAGCGGCCACCTGGAGAAATAAGATAATATAGTTCAAGTATTTGTAGCAGGCGCCCACCTGGAGAAATAAGGGAATTCAGTTTAAGTATTGGTAGCAGGCGCCCACCTGGAGAAACAAGAGAATTTATTTCAGGTTTTCAGTCAGTAGCAGACACCCTCCTGGAGAATGGGGGAAGTCATTCAGAATTAATTTCAAGTTTCTAATCGGAGGTAGCACGAATTACGTGAAGAATAAGGTTTGTATCTCGAGGCACGGGGATTTGAGATGACCAAAGAAGAAGTGTCAATCCCAGAAAAAAGAAAGAAAAGGAAAAAGAGGGAAGTGAATCCAAATACAGAAGCAGATGAAAGATGTGAGCTGCTCAAGACATGGCTGAAGTCACGAGCACTACATGTCCGGTATTCATCCGAAAAGCCATGGAGGAATGAAGCAGCACCTGCAGCTAGCAAGCATCAATGTTCGAAACAAAAATCTGCATAAAGAACCATTAAAGACTCAAGATCAAGTTTCAGAAGACCTATAGATAGGAATCTTGTAACTCATAGCTGACAGGCTTAGTCAGTCTTTTTCATATTTTATGTAATAACAGGACCGCTGATTCGAACCTCGACGGAACGACACCTCAATCCGCTCTACACCTCAGTATACTCCATTATTGTTCCTACACGTGATTCCTTTATAGCCAAGGATATGTAGGCAGCTCAGATACCAAGGCTCAGTCATATTCTCCTTTCTCTTAGTAGTTAGTCTCTCTAAATAAGGGTCGGGTCAAAAAACCCATCTCGTCGTTCTTTGTCTGCTAACTATTCGCGTTTTCAGTCAAAGAGGGGCAGTTGTAGACATGTGATTTTTGACCCTCCCCAAGATTTTATATATTTTAGCATATAAATATTTAGTTTAGGCCTAATATCGCTATTTCAATTAGTTTTGACTCTTTTATTTTATTTTATCACAAAAAATAAAAATTACTAAAATATTTCTTCTTTTTAGTTGCTTTTAGTTTATATACCTTTCATAAAACTAAAAAAATACAAAAATAGTACCTTATTTATATTTTAATATGATATTTGAAAAATACAAAAAAATATGTTTGTTTTAACGGTTAGTCTTATTTTAATAGTTATTTTACTTAAGTAGGATTAATTAGTAAATGAGGTCATATTTTTAGTCTCGTTCACGAAGAAAGAAAAAAATCTGGACTCAAACAACCCATTTTTATGCCTAATTTTCAGACATAGCCCATAATAATCCAAGCCCAATGTCCCTAAAACCCTAGACACAAATGAGAAATCTAAAAAACCTATTTTTCTTATAAAGCATCAGTCGTTTGGGACCTAATGGAGAACCTTAATTTTCATACCTAGAGACCTAACGCCTAGACTCTTGGAGGAGACACTCCATCTTCCTGTTTTGGATAACCAAAATAACGCTAAAGACCAAAAAATGCTTCATCAATACTAAGGTCAGCCGCAGAACACGACCCCCCGCCCAACCGTTGCTTATTATTCCTCAACTAACCTAGGAGACACACAATTAAAGCCGCAGTTCTTCCACCTTCGAGCTCGCTGAAAAATGGACAATAGCTGTTGAACACAATATAAAAGAACCTTCAGCTCATCTTCTTCTCTAACAAGAACCAGCCAGTGACCCCTCGTCGAAAACATAACTCCACCAGCTGAGAACAGCAACAACCCTTAAGCCACCAACGACCTGGACCATCTTCTTCAACACTGATCCCCATCACTTCCATACACCCAGCGACAACTTTCAAACACTAGAGCCAACAAAAAAAGAAGCTGAAAATAGTTGAGTTCCATCTAGGAGCTCGTTTGTGAGATCTGCTCGGCGCCAGGTATTGAAATCACGAGTTCATCGAGGTCTGGTGCGTCGAGGTCGTCAACCGTAACTCTGGCCGGATTTTACTTGTTTAATGTCTCAAAAACCTATTGCAGCTATAAAGGCCCAATTCCTTCTATTTTCTCTTAAATCCTTTAATTTTATTATGAGAATGTTTGTTGATATGCCTCAATGAAGGATACTGACGGTTCTCTTACTTGAAAAGTCTTTGAGGGTGTTTGGCTAAGCTTATAAGCTTGTCAAACTGGCTTATAAGCATTTTTTGATTTATTTAGGCGTTTGGTAAAATTAAAAGTGCTTATAAGCCAAAAATAAGCCAAAAGCTATAAGTTGGTCTCCCCCAACTTATCAAATTTCAGCTTATAAGCACTTTAGGTATGACCAAAATATTTACTGTTCTATCCCTAAAATACTTCTTTTTAAACAAAACTCTTTGTATACCCAATTTTTTAGCTGCTTATTATTAATTTCAGCACTTTTATCCAAACACATAACTGCCTATTTTTTAAATCAGCTTCAGCAGTTAAAAATGCTTTTCAGAACATATGCTTATCAGCTACTCTAAATCAGCTAAGCCAAACGGGCTCTTTGTCTGTCTCATTTTTTGGTTTTTATATTTACGGATCTGTCAGAATTGTTAGGAAGTGGTGTCAAAAATTAAAAGAACAACTGAATGTATCAATCACTTACAATAAATTCAAAAACCAAAAAAGACATCTAAAAATGTGAAGTTGTTCTGATGAATTAGTTTGCTAGTTTGGTTTGTTTACTGTGCCTTGTTTGAAATTAGTCTGTTAGTTTGGTTTTATTATGAACCATAATAAGTTTTAGTCATGTAAAGGGAGATCCCATTTTTACGAAACTATTTACAACTTAGTAATTTGTTCTAAAAGCGAATAATTTGTTTACAATCAGTAGATTTAGATTGAGTTTTGACTTAGAATAAACTTGAGCATTCGTAGTTTGCTTTAGGCGCATTATAATAAATTATCACAGCTACAAGTACGGTTTCCGTGACGTAATTGTGATACTCAATTTCAAAATCCAGGGTTTCATTTATGTGACCCGGCCATACCAACTAATATTGTTAATAATTTAAACATGTTGTAAATCGTGGGTACGGTTCCCGTGACATGATTCACAATGTATACCAAACAAACAAGTGTACCACAATCGTAACTTGTTCCAGAATAATTCCATAAATAATTAAAAGCAGTCAAAAGCTAAAATGCACAATAAGTTTAAAATATGTAATTAATCAGATAATTAGGCCAATAAATTTAGTTGAGCGACCGTGCTAAAACCACAAAACCCGGGAATGCCTAACACCTTCTCCTAGGTTAACAGAATTTCTTTCCCGAATTTTTGTATTAGCAGACCACAAATAAGAGTCAAACTTCCTCGATTCGAGATTTAAACCAGCGGCTTGGGATACCTTAAATTATCCTATGTGACGACTCTGAATCTGTAATAATAATCATGTTTCAATTATTGTCACTTTAATTGGAAAAACTCCCCTATACCCTTCCGATGGTAGAAAAAGGAGGTGTGACACTAACCAGATTACTGATATCCAAATTAATAATTCTACGATTAAGAAAAAATTTATATTAAATTATAAGAGACGTTACTCTCATTATCATGATCTTCATCACGATGACAAATCTCAAAATTTAATCTAGGACCTTATTAAATTAACCAAGCAATTAATAACAACTATGATAAAATTATGTCAAATGCCAAATATTTTTATATAAATAACGTTCACAAAGTATGTTCAAATTATCAAATATGAGATTGGATCTAGGGCATATCTACTATACCCCTAATAATCTCCCACTTGCACTAGAGTCAATCGCTCTCGTACTTCATTCACAATTTTCACATGTGCTTCTCAAACTCCTTTGCTTCAAGATCTTTAGTTAATGGGTTTGAAACATTTTCCTTTCCATCAGCCTTTTGACATCTCCACATTCAATGATTTCATTTATCAAGTGATATCTTCACAGAACATGTTTAGATTTTTTGTGTCATCTTGGTTCCTTTACAAGAGCAATGTGTTACATCCCCATTTTCGAACATTAAACTTTTATCATAAGTTAATCGACGCAATCTCGGAAATGAAATTATTTTGTGCTTATAAGCATTATGCTATTTTAAACAAGGAGACAGCTCATCGAGTCGAGCTGGTACAAGAGAGATCGAGAAACAATGGGTCTGCAACGGACCCTGCTATTATGAAGATGCTCGAGGAACTCACCAAGAGAATTTAATCATAAGAAAAGAAAATCGAAGACAATTGTATACGGCTAAAATCGTAGAGTCTGTTTTTTTTATCATTGTGGCATTCCCAAGCTTCATCTGGAAGGCCCGAGACACAACTCGTGGTTTGACACTGAGGGTTCCGTATGTTCGACCTCGAGGTAGAAACAACTTGGTGGCTATCATGAACGAGCGGGAAATACCCTAGGCAGGTGGTGAAAGCTGACAACACCTGCAAGAATAGTACCAGTCCGTACCAGACTGCTAAGTAGTTATACCATCTATGTTTTTTGTAATAATTATACAAGTACCATGTTGGGATTACCATTCATATATAAATGGGACCCTTGCTATTTCTTGCACACATGATATTCAATACAAGTACAAGAACATTCTTTACTCTTTAACTTAAACATATTCTACTATCATTCCTTTGATTCCATTGCGTATATTTATTGTGTTGCTTACATTTATTGTATTTCATTGACTGTTCTTAATTTATTACTCAGCATTGATCATAAAGAGCCATAATCAAAGCACTTATAAATGTTAGTACTTCATTGGCCATCCACAGCCTAACGCTGTAGCTCGACCTCGAGGCCCAACATAAGCTAGCCCGAGACCCTGATTCGCAGCCATTCGGTTTTCTTATCTTAATGTCTTTAAGCTCTTATCTAATTTTCCTAACTTACACTTAGAAATTATTGCCTCAAAACTAGCATGAAAATAAATCACGTATTTTTAAAACCACAAAATTAAATCTAATTGTAATTACCATTTTCAAGGTGAACAGTTTGGCGCCCACCGTGGGGCTAAAAATAATAGGGATTGTTTTCGTGTTGGTTTGCTAAAAAACACAAATCATTCTTCATAGTTTTTCTTGTCCAAGAATCTTTGATTTCAGGTCAAAATGTCTAACTCCGTGAATGCACATGAAAATAACGGTCCTGAGGACCATGGAGAGAATGGTGTAGTTGTTCCAGGCATCGGTGTACCACCACAAAACCCTGAGGATGCACCAGAACCAATTCCCATGGACGTGGTCTCTGTAACGACCAACATAATGATATAAGCTCCCACACTAGCAGGAGTATACGCCAAGCAAACCAACAAGAAGCACAGAAAACCCCAGCTCAGGAGGAAGGAGAGGCAGACAGGAGGAACGGAACGGGAAAATCTCGGCACATCGTTCATACGATCATTGGGGGGACCGATGTTCCTCAATAGCGTGTAATCAAGTGGATAAAAGTTTTCGCTGCAACATAAGGGAAAATTCGGGGCTGCACGCCTGTGGAAATCCTTTGATTCAGTGAAGAGGACTTTGAGACCTTGTCTAATCCACATAATGATACGCTGGTATTTTATTTCTCTTGAATAACGTTCAAATTAAATGTATACTCATGGATCCAGGTAGCTCAGCCAATGTAATAAAGTCAAAGGTGGTAGATCAACTCGAACTTCTCGATCAGGTCATACCTACCTCCCGAGTACTCAACGGCTTCAACATGGCCAGTAAAACGATGAAAGGGGAGATCACCCACCCAGGCAACATGTACGGTGCAGTTCAGAATATTAAATTTCATGTCATTGAAGGTGACATGAGGTACGATTCATTGCTTGGTAGGCCATGGATACACACCATGAGGGTAGTACCATAAACTCTTCATCAGATGATGAAGTTTTCCACAAAACACGATACAAAAATGGTATATGGAGAACAACATGCAGCGATAGAAATGTTCACGGTCCACAAGGAGGCACCAACTTCCATACCCTCCACCTCGGAGGAGGCGGAGGGCAAATAGACCTCCGAGATCGATGAAAAAGACATCCTCGCTCCCCGAAAATTCATTTCCACCGAAGAATCAGATGCAACGAAATCAACAATTGAAGAATTAGAGCAAGTTGCTTGATCGAGCATCTCCCATATCGGAAGGTATACCAGGGAATGGGATTAACCCCCAAACTCAGGAAAAAACTCGTTAAATTTCTTATTAATAACATCGATTGCTTTGCTTGGTCCTATTTAGCTATGACAGGGATCCCACCGGAAATAACCACCCATCGACTAAGTGTCGACCCCAGGTTCAAACCACTGAAGCAAAAAGGAGACTGCAGCTCTAGATAAAACACGCGTTAATCAAGGACGAGGTAACAAAACACCTCAAAATACAGTCTATTAGGGTGGTAGAGGATCCTGAATGGTTGGCCAACTTGGTGGTAGTTCCCAAAAAGGGGAATAAGCTAAGAAATTGCGTATATTAGAAAGATTTAAATAGAGCGTTCCCCAAAGATTCATTCACATTGCCCAACATCAACCGCTTGATCGACGCCACGGCCGGCCACGAGATCCTCACTTTTCTTGACACCCACTCGAAGATAATAAAATTCAAATGAACCCTGAGGATCGGGAAAATACCTCATTCATTACAAAGTATGGTACGTACTGTTACAATATGATGCCATTCGGGCTAAAAAATGCAGGAGCCACGTACCAACACCTAGTTAATAAGACGTTCGAACATCAAATAGGAAAATCTATGGAAGTTTACTTTGATAATGTGCTAGTTAAGTCCCTACGCACATAGGACCATTTGACTCTGTATACGCAAAATCGGAGGGTCCATTTTCTTGTCATTAAAGTACTTCGGAAGGTCACCTCGAAGGCGAGGCCACGGCCGAGTATCCTCCCTCGAGGTTCATCGACACCCGACCCCAAGATAAGTGTTGACCACAACTATGATGAAAATGGGGAGTTCCCAAGGCGTACGATTAAGACTGACAAAGCCTAGCCGGTCTACTCTAAACCCGAATCAGGGTGTCATGTCTAGTTGTAACATCTCCATATCTTTACAATTAATGAATTTTGTACTATGTAGGGATTCCCCTCCTATATAAAAGGGATCCTTGTCAGTTTTTCAACCATTGTTGCTTCAGCTGCTCCACACAAAATATAGAAGAACATTCTTTTTGCTCTCTAATATACTCTCTTGATATTGATGCTTTCATTTTTTATCTTTATATTTGTTATTCCGAGCTCTAGAATTGACCTTGAGGTCCCTGTATCGACCAACCCGAGGCCCCAATTGACTAGCCTATCGGTTTCGTTATAACTCTATCTTTAGCTCTTATTTCATTTATAAGTCTCACACATCTAGCACAAACTTCTTAACAACTAGCATAAAAATAGATCACATATTTTTAGAGTCTCATCAACTAATTTAACTATCATTACCATTTTCACGGTAAATAGTTTGGCGCCCACCGTAGGGCTAAAAATAATAGTGATTATTTTCTTGCTGGTTTCATTATACAATGCAAGTTATCTTTCACACCTTTCCTTGTCCAGGATCTTAGATGTCAGGTTGAAATGTCTAGCTCAGTAAATAGAGTTGAAAATGACAATCTTGAAAACCATGAAGAGAACGGTGTGGTTGTTCCTATTGTTGGTGTGCCACCATGAAACCTCGAGAATGCACCAGGACAAATTCCAGCAGACGTAGGTTCGCGCGACACACCGTAGGTCGATGAAAGCTCACATACGAACAAGAGCATACACCTAGGTGATCCACAAGAAGCTCAGAAAACCCTAATAAGGGAATAACGGGAGGTTAACATTCATGTTGTTATTGAAATATTGCAGGCACAACAGCTGGCTATCGCTCAGCTGCAAAGCCACCAGAAAAATCCTAGCACAGCAGCATCGGGGATAGCTCCCCCGGTTGAATAGATGGCGGAGAGATCGAGCAATAACGGGATGATAGACGATCCTGCCATCGTAAAAATGCTCGAGGACCTCACTAGAATGATCGAATTGGGAAAAAAAATGATAGAAGACAACAATATCATCGCTAGTCTCAATGTGATACCTGACCTCGAAGACCTCCATCAAAGGAAATTCAGGCTCCAGGAAGCTGACGACATCATCGCCATCCTCGTGGTGGTACTTGACCTCGAGGACTCCTATCAAAAAAGAAATTGGGCTCCAAATAGATAAGCACTCCAAATTCATATCGGCTTTCATGGAGGCTTGTATCACCGGTATGACATCATCGCGGGAAGCTTGCAGAGTCGGTTATCAAAATTGTTTCCCATCACGTTATTCTAGGAAACACTGAGACTATCTGTATACGATGAAATTGGAGGGTCCAATTTCTTGTCATTAAGGTACTTCGGAAGGTCACCTCGAAGCCTCGAGGCCTCATCCGAGTAATATCCCTCAAGGGTTATCGACACCCGACCCCAATAAAAGTGCTGACCATGGCTATGATGAAAATGAGGAGTTCCCAAGGCGCACGGCCAAGACCGACAAAGCCTAGCCGGTATACTCTAAACCCAAATCAAGATGGCATGTCTAGTTGTCCCATCTTCATATCTTTGCAATTAATGAATTTTATAATATGTAGGGATTCCTCTCCTATATAAAGGGGATCCTTGTCATTTTTGCAACCTCTGTTGCTTCAGCTACTCCACACGAAATATACAAGAACATTCTCTTTGCTCTCTAATATACTCTCTTGATATTATTGCTTCCATTTATTATCTTTATATTTGTTCTTCATTTATTATTTATCATTGGACATCAAGATACTTATTTAATTTTACTATAACTATTAGCCCTACTCTGATTACCCTTGTAGCTCGATGCCGAGCTCTGGAATCGACCTCAAGGCCCCCGTATCGACCAGCCCGAGGCCCCGATTAACTAGCCTATCGGTTTTATTATCACTCAATATTTAGCTCTTATTTCATTTTTATGCCTCACAAATCTAGCATCAACTAATTAACAACTAGCATAAAATAGATCATGTATTTTTAGATTCCATTAAATAAATTTAATTGTTATTACCATTTTCATGGTAAATAGACTTATTTGCAGAAGACATTCATCATCCTCAGAAGCTACAACATGAAACTCAACCCTGAGAAATGTGTCATATGAGTGGGTTCAGGCAAATTCTTCGGCTTTATGGTGTCAAATAGGGGGTTGAGATGAACCCCGACAAAATCAAAGCCATCAAATAGATCACAGTGGTAAGTAATCTAAAGTTCGTACAACGGCTGACCAGGCGGATAACATCCTTGGGCTGATTTATATCGAGGTCATCAGATATGAGTCTTCATTTCTTCTCCTTACTCAAAAAGAAAAACAACTTTGAATGGACTCCAGAATGCCAAAGTTCCTTAGAAGAGTTGAAGCGATATCCGACAAGACCACCTTTACTCCATACCCCAAAGGAGGGTGAAACGTTGTATATGTACCTTGCCATTTCCGAGTTAGTAGTAAGTGGTGTCTTGGTTCAAGAAGAACAAGGTACGCAATTCCTTGTCTATTATGTAAGTCGGACCCTGGGAGATGCCGAAACCAGATATCCATACTAAGAAAAATTAGCTCTTCCATTTATAAGCGCATCTCGAAAATTAAAGCCTTATTTTCAATGCCATCATATTTGTGTTTCAATGACATATCCTCTTCGAAGCATTGCATAAACCCAAATTATCGGGATGACTGAACAAATGGGCCATCGGACTTGGGGGGTACAATATAGAGTATCAACCCCGAATGACTATCAAGTCCCAAATTCTGGTAGAATTTTGTGGTCGACTTTACGCCCTCCCTCATTCCCGAGGTAGAGAAAGAACTTATACTAAAAACGGTCACATCTTCGGGGATATGGACTTTGTTCACTAACGGCACCTCGAACATGAAAGGGTCCGGGCTTCGGATAGTTCTAAATGCCCTACGGGTGGCATGATTAGGAAATCTATAGAAACTACAAGATTGACTAACAATGAAGATGCGTATGAGGCTATAATTGTAGGTATGGTATCGGCCAAAGGCCTAGGAATGGAAGTCATCGAAGAAAATTGTGATTCCCTCCTGGTGGTAAATCAGGTAAATGGGAGCTTCGAGGTTCGAGAAGATATGATGAAAAGATACTTAGACTATTAAAGTCACATTGCACCGCTTTAAAGAATGGACTCTGGTCCACATACCTCGAGAGCAGAATAGCGAGGCCGATGCCCTCGGGAACCTGGGATCATCTGTCGAGGAAGATGACATACTCCCCGGGGCCGTCGTTCAGCTATCCAAATCAGTGATCGAAGGCCATGCCGAGATCAACTCCACTAGCCTGACATAGGATTGGAGAAATAAATATATCGATTATTTGGAAAGTGGGAAGCTACCTACGGACCCAAAAAGAGTCGAGGGCCTTCCAAACCAAAGCAGTCCAGTTCTCGCTCGACAAAAATAAAACTCTATACAAAATAACCTTGATGGGCCCCTAGTAGTATGTCTGGGAATGGGGGACACATATTACGTGCTCCGAGAAATCCACGAGGGAACCTATAGAAATCACTCTCGTACCGATTCCTTTGTTCGGAAGGTGATAAAGAGCAGGCTATTAATGGGAAAGCATGAAAAAGGACACCAACAAATTTGTCCGTAAATGTGATAAATGCTAGACATTTGCAACGATGATTCACCAACCCGGTGAACAACTACATTCAGTCTTGTCTACGTGGCCATTCATGAAGTAGAGGATGGACATCGTCGGACCTCTACCAACGGCACCAGGTAAAGCTATATTTATTTTATTTATGACTGGCTACTTGTAAGGCCCCGTGAAAACTTGTACTCAAAACCTAGTAGCTCGTAGTGCTCAGTTCCGAATATGTGTTAGGAGTGTATAAAATTCTCCGTGGCAAACTTGCTCACCATGGTTCGGACCCTTTGTACTGACCTAGAATTTTAAAAATCAAGAATCAAAGTTTTCCAGAAAGTGATATTATGTAGTTGCAAATCAAGTATTCGGACCGCATTTCTATCGGAAAGTGAGTCAGAATGTTAGTCAAATTGAGTTCAAAATGCGGTCCATTATGAGATCGCATAACTGGTATGCGGACCGCATTTCTGCCGCAAACCGAAACATAAATAATCAGTATTTTGGAGCACTTTTGCGGTCCATTAGGCAGACCGCATTTCCTCTTTGCGATCGCAAATACGATCGCATACCTGACTCGGGGCTGCAATTTTTCTAACTTTTAAACCCAACCCCTCCTTCAATAAAACACCCCAACCCCTCATTTTTATATATTTTCTGAACAAAACTAGAGAGAGGGAAGAAAGAATTCTTGAGAGAGAAAGTCTTACCTTCATCAAGTTGATTTTCAAAGTCACCCAAGCCTGGAAATTTGCAAGTAATTATCTTCATCATCATTCTTGCAGGTAAGATCCCCAACCCTTTTTATTGGTTTTCAAATTAACAAAAAGGGGGATTCCCATGCATTGATTCTTGAAATTATAAGTTGAACCATGCATACATGTTCTTTAATACCTAAAATCTAGTAAAAAGAATTGGGTAGGAATAAAGATTTGCAAAATGGGCGGTTGATAACCTAAATAAGTTCGGGTAGTAATTGTGAACTTCAATCCTAAGATGTATGTGTTAACTTGTGAACTAGATTGACGGTACTAGGCTGTTTGGTGAATTTAAAGTAGAAGTTAAAAAGGGAATTCAACTCTAGTTATGTATGGATAAATTTAACCTTTGTAAATTCACCTTGTTTGGTGTACGAGTAATTCGTATGTGTTACTTATGTGGACTATTTGTGAATTCTTGTGATTTCTACACCTTGAACATTGTTGATTACATGTTCTGATGGGATGGTTTGAATAAATGGCAACAGACTAAGTGCGTGTGTGAATGTGTTTATGTGGTAAGGGTTGTGTAACAAATGGTTGAAAGAAGCCATAATTGGTGTAATTGAAATAACTGTGGCAATATCATGCGTGGCTTGTCGTAGGCAATCACCGTTGTGACTTAAATTGTAAACGGGTTGTTGGATATGATGGAAATAGTATTGAGGTTAATGAAAACTCATTGTGAAATTGTTAATGTTGTTGCGTAGTGATATTCTCGATTGCCTGAAGCCATGTGATTGAATTGTGAACTATTGTTGTTTTGTGAAATGTGATTTTTCGGTGGGATCGGGTTGCACGCCGCGACACGAAGTTATAAGGTGTGGGTTGTGGTAATAATGGTAGCCGAGGTAATAAGGGTGGAAAATTGGTCATAATCACTATTGAAATGAAAATATGTGAATGTTGTGAAATCATTGATGTGATGAAATAATGTTGAAATGGGAAAAGGAGAGATTGTGAAATTTGTTTTACTTTGGTTGTTCCTTTCATGTGCATTTGATTGTTGATTCTATTACTATTTGTTATCTGTGTATTGATTGATTTAACTCGGGGTAAAGTTTGTTCACACATACCAGTACAATTCAAAAGTATCGACATCCCTTTTGCCAGGGGCTCTACATTCTTATTATGATTGTAGGTGGTTCTATAGCAGGTACTCCAGTCCACCGACCGTAGCACCTCCTCAATCTTTCCGTCAACTGTATTGGTGAGCCCCTTTCTTCTCGGGGCCCTGTGTGGCTCATGCCACATTTTTTCCCAGAGTCTTATTTTGGTATTTATGTAAGGTATAGCCAGAGCCTTGTTACCGACAAGTATTGTAAAACTCTTTTATATCCCTAGAGGCTCCGTAGACAGGAAATGTGGGTTATGTACTTATGTATTTTGTATTTGGGCAGTATAACTTGTATACCACATAAAGTAAGCATGTATGTTATGTATATTTCATAGGAATGTGTTTAATCATAAACGGTTATTTTACCTAATTAATGGGTATTAAAATCACGGGGTAACACATGGGTTAGGAAAGGAACCCAGGTCCGCTTGACTGGGGCTACACGGTAGTACGCCGATCGCGCCCCTCGGTTTTGGGCCGTGACAAACTTAGTATCAGAGCCTCAGGTTTAAAAGGGTCCTAGGATGTCTCGGAGCTGTGTCCGGTAGAGCCCTTCTTATCGGTGTGTTGTCGACCACATCTATAAGTAGGGGGCTACGTGGACATTTAGGAAATTACCCCCTTCTTTGTTACTCTCTATTGTGTGGTGAAGTGAAAAGTGAAAGTATTTATGTGTAACCCGTGCTCTATTATGAATTTTTCAGTAATAGCACCTAAAAAGAGAGCTAGACTCGGCCTTGGGGCCAATGCCACCCTAAGTGTGGCTATGAACCATGTACCTGATACAGTGGACGAGAGTCTTGAATCTACGTGGACCATATATTCCAGATCAAAGTATTCATGTTCCTGCTGCGACAGAGGGTACTACCATCCCTCCCGTCGATATTCCTGAACCTGATGTAGTTCTAGCTTCCGATCCCGGGGTTTTTGATTGTCACGACCCAAATCCCGAACCCGATCATGATGGAACCTCTCATGAAGACAAGGCCATCCAATAGATTAACAAAACTTCTTTTAACAATTATTTAACATTTATAAAGCTAAAACATGATTAGCATAATCAAAAGTGTGAAAAACAACGATAACAACAGGGAACCGTCCCGTCATAGCCCGACATCGGGGTGTCACTAGTCATGAGCTACTAAAGAGTTCACTAAAGTACTACAAGTCCAGAAATAGGAACAAAGTCTGAAAGTAACATGAACAACATAAAATAAGGGAGAAGATCTGGTGCCGCGGATGCTAGCGGTCACCTGGCTCCGCTATGATAACAAATCTTCAATCAGCTCAAAACCCACTACCGGGTGGTCAAGTACCTGCATCTGCACACGAAGTGTAGAGAGTAATGTGAGTACTCCAACTCAGTGAGTAATAAGGGTAAATAATAATTGAGCAGCAATAAACCACGTAAAGCAAATCAACATCCTATATGGTACAGTGTAACCATTGAGAAAACAGGGAAAACGTGAGAATCCTTTAGAAAATATCATGACTCAGTTCAAAACCTCTTTTTGAGAATATCTTTTCCCAACAGTTAAGCAATTAAATGCGGAACAGGTAGTGCAAGTCAGCACAAAAGTCAGCCCCTCGGGCGCCAACAAGTATGCATAATTGAGATCATAAACTAGCCCTAAAGGCAATATTCTTGTTCCTAGTCAGCCATTATTACCTGACCCGTTTACATCATACAGTGTCACTGTTACCACTGTCTCAAATTTATCCTCTTTAAAAGTGATCAAACAATATCAGAAAAGCAAATATATATCTCAAGAAATAACTCAACAACGAAAAATGCACAAAAGCATGAATTCAATGCCATGCATATGACGGTACACTCTCCGGTACTCACTGCGACGTGCAGTCCGATCCATTTAACGTCGACGACGCTCACTGGGGGTGTGTACAGACTCCGAAGGGGCTCCTACAACACAAGCGCAGTATCAGCCATGTCTTCGCTTCAAACAGGCTCTCAGCCTCAATATCAATATATCATAATTGCGGCGTGCAGCCCGAGCCATCCATATATTCAGAAATCACTATAACACTACTGCGGTGCGTAGCCCGATCCATGCTCAGTCCAGAAATGCACATAAGCCACTTGAGCAATATTAACATGAGAGTCCTCATATCAAAACGTCAATAACATATTGTTTAAGTTTTCAAATCTTAGAAAAAATGGCTGAGTTTGAAAAATAGTATTAAAACGTTGGACCGAGATCAAATAATATGCAAGTAATTCAAAAACAGTGATATCAATCCCTGAAGGGTTCACATAGTTGGCACGAAGCCCCAAACATGGCAATCAGCCCAAATTATGATAATAATAAATAATTTCAGTCAAATATGCGGTAAAAATCAACAACCGGGACGGACCAAGTCACATTCCCCAACGGTGCTCTACCCCACGCTCATATCCGGCGTGCAAGTCACCTCTATACAGCACTATGATGTGCAAATCCGGGATTTCAAACCCTCAGGATATCATTTACAAGTACTACTCACCTCGAACCGGTGAAATCTCTAGCTCGCAATGCCTTTGCCCTCCAAATCGGCCTCCACGCGCATCGAATCTAGCCAAAATCAGAGCGAATGCATCACAATATGCTAAGGGGACAATACACAGTCGAAAGAAATGGAGAAATAGCAAAAATCATGAAACTAGCAAAACTAGAGCCCCGGGCCTGCTTCTCAAAAAATTACAGAACTTTCATTACCGGATTCCTCATCTCACCACGAGTCCATACTTACCAAGAACTCCCAAATCCGAGCTCAAATGACCTATCAAATCCCAATTTGAAATTGTCAAAAACTCAAGCCCTAGTTCATGAATTTTAGGCTCAATTTCGTTGAATTTCTAGAACAATTTAACAATATAATCATGTTTTAAGACCAAGACTCTTACCTCACATCGATTCCTCTTGAATCCCTCTGAAATTCCCATCCAAAAGCTGCCGACGCCCCCCATCCCCCCCTTCTTTGAAAAAGAAAAAGAAATCGGGTTTATGACATTATGGACAAAACAACTCTTATTCCCTTTTGAGGAATCGGGTTACGGAGTTTGAAGAGTCGCCACCTAATGATTATAGTGCATTAGGACACTTTAAAGAGAAGAAGCAATTTTGAAGGAAAACCAAAGTTCGGGTAAGGGCTTGAGATTATCTCGAGGGGAAGGTGTTAGGCACCCTTCAAGATCCACTAGAGTGGTTCCCGGCCGTGCTTTAATTGTGACTTTAAAAGAAAGGGAACACGTAAGGTTTGCGCATAGCAATTACAGATAAGTTTTAGGAAAAAAAATGATATAAATGATTAAAAGAAGGATTAATTGGAAGGAAACATAATTTTTAAAAAAAAACATTATACACAAATAAAGAAAAGGAAAGGCGTCCTAGGTTTAAATATAATATGGATCACATCAATGCAATACCCAGCAATCACTACTCAAAAGAGGGGTCGCACGAGATATTAGCGCACCGGTTATCATATCCATATTCTACCCTTCCCACCCCTTTAAGGTATTTAAACGTGTGGATTGGTCACGAGTGCTTATTGCGTGCTATTACCCGTCTCGTCCTTAAGTCCTAGAGGGTGTTTTAGGACCACTATTCCTATAAGGTGAGGACTAGGTTGAACCCTTAGGTTTAAAGGCCAAAATACTAAGCGACATACAAAAGCAAATAGGACTCCACAAAAGGGATCATGTAAAGGCATGTAAAAGGATTAAATACCCCTCAACGAATAGACATACAATTAGCACGCCTCAATCACATTTAAGGTCTAAGGGAGTGAGAGTTTAAAATCTGGAATATTCAAAAATAGATTAGCATAGAAGCTGAAAGTTTGGGCAGAATTTGGCAGGAGAGTTGAAAAAACTGAAGGTGAAGAAATAAAATACGGATCATTTATGAGTAAAAGAAAACAATTTTTTTTCAAACATAGTTAAGACCATATACGTATGCAGTACCCTACGAACAGGAGAACAATTTTCGACAGGTTGGGTAGAAAACGTATAGCACCAGAGAAAGAGGAGTAAATACATTAGTATTAAATACATTCACAGAAGATGTTTAAAAGCACAGTACTCTGCCTTTTTAAAAAAAATAGTAGTTTAGCTTCAGATTGAAAAAATAACATATAGCGGGACGTAAATGTTATTCAGGATTGCGAAAAAAAAAGAGAGAGAGTACTGAATATATTAGTGTCAAAAATATAGTCTTTGAAAATTACAGAAGTCGTAATACTCTAATAAGTTTTTAGGGAAAACAGTAGTCCAGTCTTGGACTAGAAAAGTAACTTGGTTGAAAACATATAGGTGAAAAAAAAGTAAGACGGGAATTTAGTAGTAAAACCAAAAAGACTTCAGGGAGGCAAACAAGTTTGGGCAATTTAAAGAGGTCGAATGGCTTAGACTTAAGACGATTAATCAATTTTATCCGGCCTAAGGCTTGCCTAGGCGTTGTAAAAGAAAGGGACATGCACCTCGTTTTCCAATTTTAGAGAAACCCTATTAACTAGCCTTATGTTATTGAATAACTAATGAGATCGCCAAAACATTGCAAGTGGACTCCTAATTGCATGATATCTTATGCACGTAATAGTCCTAAGACATGATATCTAAATGCAGTAGTAGAGCTTTTATTTATTATTTGATTATGGTTATGAAAAAACATAATAGACTGAAAGCAAAGGAACCTAGGAGCAGGATTTCTATATGTAGAATGCATGCCTTATACATGATTTCTATTGCATGAATAGGTAAGTAAAATCCTATAGACATGTTCTCTACCCGTACCCTTAACTAAACATGCATAACCCTCCCCAATTTCACTATAAACCCCCATTGTTCTTTACAAGTTATTACAGATCAAGTAATTAAATTACAGTAGTGAAGAGTAAAACAAGAAGTTATTCTATAGGGAGCCTTCAGCCAGGCCCAAATCTCCAACCTCACTTCTTTAGAGTTTCACAGCCTTCACCAAAGGTTTGGGTGCGGCAAAGTTCCCTAGGGGTCCCTTGGGACACTGGTCAATACCAGGCACCCAAGAAAAATCATCATTGACAAGTGCAAGTGTGGAATTACCAGCCTTGTACATCAAAGTACAGTGGGTACTCAAGGTACTCAGAGCAATGCTTACACTAAGGGGTTAGAACCTAAGTTCTAGGAGTAGTGAGATTGTGATAGAATTTGAAGAAGTTGAGTTGAAAACAATTGAAAGAGGATTCATGAAAAATAGTTTTTTGAGAGAAAAGTAATCAATTGATTTTGAAAACAGTTAATATGGAACCAGTTTTGAAAGCAAAGAGTCACACAGTACTCAGGAAACACCAACAGGGGCAAGGGAAAAGGGAACAAATAACTCACAAGCAAGAACACAGTTATATCTACACAGAACACCAAAGAGAAGTACTTCATAATAACCGTGCATGTTTCAAACAAATGGGTAAGGGTCTTAAGAGCATTAGATTGACAGATTCACACATCAGGAAAAGGTTCAGGGTTACTTAATAGCTAAAAGGGTCCTGAATACATGCTAATAGGGTACAGGGGTGAGGGGGAATAAGGAGAAACATGCAGGAAACAAGCACAGGCATGCCAGACTATATTAATCAGCACAAAGGCATGCTAATTGCAGTAAGAGCAACAAAACCATAAGTAGAAGCATGCAAGAAACAAAAGGAAGTGTAACACAAATAGAAACATATTGCTTTTGGGGCTGTAAATCAAATAGGAGACATACCAGTTGAAGGTAAAGTAATGCAGGGTAGTGGTGAGTTATAGTATGCAAGATGGTGTGCAGAGAGAGCAGCAGTATAGAGAAGCAGCAACAATAGCAAAAGTGAGCAGCAATAGCAGAAGTGAACAACAATAGAAGTGAGCAGCAGTATAGAGAGCAATGGAAGTGAGCAACAATATAATGGAACAGTGGAATAGTCTAAAACTCAGCCTGAGTTTCAAACTGGTGGAGCAACCAATAGTCACAAGAGAAGTGAGAGAGATTATGTGAAACAAAGAGAGCACCAAATATGTTTGCGTGAAAGAGAGAGAGAATTCAGAGTAATGAGTTTTATTCGTGTCTCTGTGTGTGTGTTAAGTGAGAAAACAAGAGTAATACTTATAGTTTTTGAAAACAGTAGAGAATAGCGTAGTAAGTATATAATTATAGAAACAGTACCAAATTGACTCAATCATAGGAGTTAATTCAATTAAACCAGGGATTCATGATTTGAATAGGAGAAAAGATTATCAGGTAAGGAAAGAATCCGTCAAATGACTGATTATGCCATAATAAGAGCAGTAAGCATGGAGCATGTAATAAAGGCTAGGTACACAATGCTTAAAACAAGGGAAGTATATGCTGAATACTTAAAAAAAAGGATGTTTAAGTGCCCAAATATGGTAAAAATATGAATCAACTCTGAAAATCAGTCAAAGAATCACGGACAAGACCAAAATTAGAGGGAATCAGTACCAAGTATAGAAAGCAACTCACGAGTAAGGAAACAATTTGAAAAATCAATGTAAGAACCCTTAAGGAAAACACATACAAATCAGGGATTCAAAGAGATGCTCGGAATTAACAGAATATTCAGTAAAGAGAAGCATTTAAACTTATTTAAATACAGTAGTCACAAAGCTAAGAACCCTAGGTGAGAAATCAGATAAATAGTGGAGAGTCGGAACCCTAGCAAAGGTCTAAAGCATGGAACTCAGAAACAAACAGGTTTACAATATAATCAAACACATAATCATAGGAATAATCACATAACACTCAAAGAAACAGAAAGAATGGTGATTTTGAAAGGGGGTCGGAAAACCTAGTTTTGAAAAGAGGAACAAGAACGTTTAAAAACTTGAATTAATCGAAGGTATCGAGTAATAAGTACTGTAGAACTCAAAGAATAAACTAGAAATCGTTTAAAAAGACGTAGATTAAGAGATTTAGACAAAAATAGGGTTTGCAATAAAATCAGTGAGATGAGAAACCTGGCCGCGAAACTCGTTAATAATGGAGTTTAAAGCAACATCGGACTGAAAACCACCGGAGAGAAGGCCGGAGATAAGCCAAGCAAGGCTTCCATTGACCGTCTTTCATGGTGGAAGCTCTGGGGCTTCAAGGCTCAGAGAGAAGCAACGAGACAAGGTTCCCTACCGACTGGAGGTCGAGAGGAGTGAGGATGGAGTTGGCCGGAGAGGCGATGAGACCCATTGGGGAAGAACCAGAAGGTTCTAGAGAGAAGGAGGAGACGAAGAGTCTAAGAGAGATACCGGTCTCTTTGCAAATGAGGGGTCAAGGGTGGGGGTCGTTTGATTTAATTAGGGTAATATAATCTGGGCCATTGATCTCATTTGATCAACGACTCAAATCAAGACCCAGCTGGACCGGGTATCCGAATGGAGTATGGGTCGGATCCTAGTTGAAATTGGGTTGGGTTAAAATGGGGTTAGAATTGGGGTGAATTTGGGTCAAATGTGGTTATAATTGAAATGGAAATAGGCTAGCCTTTGAATAGCCACTTTTCTCCTTTTTAATTTGTTAAATAGTAAAAAAATAATTTTAAAACAAATTGAAAACACAGTACTAATTGATAACATATAAACATTAATTAAAAAATATCTGGAGCAATTTTGTAATTATAAAACGCAGTTAATTATAACATAGACTGTAATTGCAATTTTGACCAATTTAGCTAAAAAATATCGAATGAATTTATTAAAAATATGTAAAAATCACCTTAATCATATTTGGTGTAAATATAATGATTGAAAATAACTGACTCACAAAAGGGACAATTTTGGAATAATTATTGAGGTTTTATACCGTTAAAATAGATAATAAATTAATTCTAAAATTTTTAAAGAATTGGGAAAAATACTAAAACCTTTGGGGATGCTTAAATATGCATATGAATGCTATTTGAAATTATTTTTGGGGTATAAAAATACAGAGGGAAAAATTGGGCATCAACAGCTGCCCCTCTTTACTCGAGGAGGATGAAAGAGTTGTCGGGTAAAGATAAGATGGCCAATTTTGACTGGAATTGGTGATTGCGAAAGAATTTTGACCGTGCTCTTGTTTCTAAGCTGCCTACATATCCTTGGTTTTACAAGAATCAGGCCATATGTAGTTCAGGAACCAATGATGGGGATTAGGAAAAAAAATGGATGCGATGGTCTAGTTTGAGGAAGGTTACGAAGTCGAACAGGTTGCGAAAAACCGGAGCGGGAGCGCTCCCGCTGAGATAGTCGTTTGCCAGCTAGAGTACCTGTGAATGAACGATGCAGTGTATATTTGCACATGATTTAAACATGATGCAAGTTCCCATTTGGACCATGAATGCTGCCTTTGGACGGTTAGGATGACGTCCTCAGACTATGATGTCCCAGGACATGAAGAGCATAAAGTAAAGATTCATAGGCCATGAAATGACGTTCTCGGGCTATGCAAATGGTGCCTCCGAACTATGACGCCTTTGAATAGGTTGGCGATCTTTCAGCCAAATGAATGCAAAGGGTGGCGATCTTTCAGCCAGAGCGAGAATTTAAATTGCAGGTGGCGATATTTCAGTCGTTCGAAGAATAAAAGTGGAGATATTTTAGCCATGTAGGAGACAATGCTTAGTCTCGGAAGGGATATAGGTAGCCTTATGCAGGATGGAGGTAGAGCTTAACATCGAAAGGCAGAAAATAGCCTTATGCAATGCAGATTGAGACATAGCTTAGTCTCGAAAGGCAGATAAGTAGCCTTATGCAGGATGGAGATAGAGCTTGACCTCGAAAGGAAGAAAAGTAGCATTATGCAGGATGAAGATGGAGACAGAGCATAGTCTCGAAAGGCAGATAAGTAGCCTTATGCAGGATGGAGGTAGAGCTTAACCTCGGAAGGCAAAAAATAGCCTTATGCAAAATGCAGATGGAGATAGAGCTTAGTCTCGAAAGACAGATAAGTAGCCTTATGCAGGATGGAGGTAGAGCTTAACCTCGGAAGGCAAAAAATAGCCTTATGCAAAATGCAGATGGAGACAGAGCTTAGTCTCGAAAGGCAGATGAGTAGCCTTATGCAAGAATGCAGAAAATGTAAAGAGTGAATAGTAATGAAATATTCTTAGCTGACAGCTGATTGTGATATCGTGGCTGCTGGGGATGTTAGGTGTAGATAGTAACTTTGCAAATGTGTGATTGTTCCTCACTCCTGAAGAGCACGAGTGTGTGAATGTATTCAATAATTTGTAACCTGGGGTGCCTGCATTCAAAGAAAAATCGTGAGTTCTGTAGAGGGGAAAGGTTAGTTCGTATCCCCTGGCTCTTGACATCACATATCATTGGGGGTAGCGTTGCTAAACAACAGCGATGTGAATGATATTTATGCATGATTTAGTAAATATAATGTAAATATAAATTTGAAAAACTGTTTTATTTTGGATGAACCAACAACTGCAATGTGGTTCAAGACACGGCAACCTCACTTGTTCCTGAATTTTGAGGGTCCTCCTCAAAATTCTTCCCCAGTTTACTAGGCTAGTGCTGCTGACGGCTGTGCTGAATAACTGAACGTGGATCGATTCCAGAATTTTGAGGGTCCTCGTCAAAATTCTGCCCCAGTTCCAATATCGAAAAAAATGGAATTTTTATTAAAATGTGAATGAACCCATAGGGCTGCCTACGTATCCCCTCTTAAATAGGAATAAGGTTAGGCATAGTTCAGATTACATCATGAAGAAAAACATGTGATCAAATATAGTATATCTTTACTGTGTCTGAGTTGATCGGTTTCGGCCAGACTTCTCCGTCCATTTCTGCGAGAATAAGGGCTCCTCCAGTTAGAACCCGGTAAACCATAGACCCTGCCAATTGGGAGGAACTTCCCTTTGGTTTCATCTTGATGTGGAAATATTTTCTTCAATACCAGCTGTCCTGGTGTAAACTTCCTTGGTGTCACTCTTTTGTTGAAAGCTCTGGACATTCTATTCTGATATAACTGACCATGGAAAACTGCATTCATTCTCTTTCCGTCTATAAGGGCTAATTGCTCGTAGCGACTTTTTACCCATTTTGCATCATCTAGCTCTTCTTCCTGTATGACCCTCAAGGAGGGGATTTCTACTTCGGCGGGGATGCCCGCCTCTGTACCATAAACCAATATATAGGGAGTGGCCCCAGTTGATGTGCGGACCGTGGTACAATAACCCAATAAGGCGAATGAAAATTTCTCGTGCCATTGCTTGTGTCTTTCAATCATCTTTCTCAGTATCTTCTTGAGGTTTTTATTGGCTGGTTCTACAGCCCCATTTATCTGCGGTCTGTAAGCCGTAGAGTTCTTGTTTTTAATCTTGAATGTTTCACACATTGCTTTCATCAGGTCACTGTTGAGATTAGAACCATTGTCGGTGATGATTGATTCTGGCATCCCGAACCGACAGACCATATGATCGCGGACAAAATCTACTACAACTTTCTTGGTCACCGCTTTGTAGGATGCTGCTTCAACCCATTTGGTATAGTAATCGATTGCCACTAAGATGAACCTGTGCCCATTTGACGCGGCTGGTTCGATTGGTCCAATAACATCCATTCCCAAGCGGCGAACGACCATGTTGAGCTTGTTGCAGTAAGCTCGTTCGGAGGCACTTTTATCATATCTTCATGTATCTGACAACGGTGGCATCTCTGGACATCTGGATGCAGTCTATTTCCATAGTCATCCAAAAATACCCTGCTCGGAGTATCTTCTTTGCCAAAATGAAACCATTCATGTGCGGTCCGCAGGTCCCTGCATGCACTTCCTCCAGTAGTTTGGTTGCTTCTCTCACCTCGACACATCTTAATAATCCCAGATCGGGAGTACTCCTATACAGGATTCCTCCGCTGTGAAAGAAGTTGTTGGATAACCTTCGGAGCGTGCGTTTCTGAGTAGCATTGGCAAGTTCTGGGTATTCTCCTGTTGTCAAGTATTCTCTGATATCATGGAACCAAGGCTTCCCGTCGGCTTCTTCCTCGACATGAGCACAATAAGTTGGTTGGTCGTGAATCTTGACCTAGATGGGATCGATAAAGTTTGTGTCTGGATGCTGGATCATGGACGATAAAGTGGCTAGGGCATCAGCGAACTCATTTTGTATTCTGGGAACGTGCTGGAATTTTGTCTTTCTGAATCTCTTCCTCAACTCCTGTATATAATGTAGATAAGGGAGTATCTTAGAATTATTGGTTGCCCATTCTTCTCGTACCTGATGTATGAGTAGGTCCGAGTCTCCGATCACTAATAGTTCCTGAATGTTCATGTCAATTGCCAATTTGAGCCCTAAAATGCAGGCTTCGTATTCGGCCATGTTTTTAGTGCACGGGAATCTGAGCTTGGCGGATACTGGATAATGCTGACCGGTTTCTAATACCAGGACCACTCCTATACCGACTCCTTTGAAATTTACAGCTCCGTCGAAGAACATTCTCCAACCATCATAGGATTTTGCAATGTCTTCTCCTATGAAAGCTACCTTTTCATCAGGAAAATACATCTTTAGAGGTTCGTATTCTCTTCCTACAGGATTCTCGGCGAGATGATCTGCCAAAGCTTTTCCTTTGACTGCCTTCTGGGTAACATAAAAAATGTTGGACTCGCTTAACAGGATTTACCATTTGGCGAGCTTGCCGGTAGGCATGGGCTTCTGAAAGATATATTTCAATGGGTCCATTCTGGATATGAGATAAGTTGTGTAGGCACAGAAGTAGTGCCTCAACTTTTGAGCTACCCAAGTCAGAGCACAACATGTGCGTTCTAATAATGAATACCGAGCCTCGTACGGGGTCAACTTCTTGCTGAGGTAATAGATGGCTTGCTCGTTTCTTTCGGTTTTATCATGTTATCCCAAAACACACCCAAATAGTCCATCCAATACTGCGAGATAAAGCAATAGGGGTCTCCCTGGCTCGGGTGGAACCAAGACTGGCGACGTTGACAAATATTCCTTTATTCTGTCAAAAGCCTTTTGAGAATCATCAGTCCATTTAGTGGCGGCATCTTTCTTTAGTATCTTTAAGATGGGTTCACAAATGACAGTGGACTGAGCTATGAATCGGCTGATATAGTTGAGTCTTCCCAGAAAACTCATTACATCCTTCTTGTTTTTTGGTGGTGGCAACTCTTGAATGTCTTTGACCTTTGTCGGATCCAATTTTATTCCCCGGCGACTCACAATGAAACCCAATAACTTTCCGGCAGGAACCTCGAATGCACATTTGGCTGGATTCAATTTCAAGTTGTATCTCCTTAATTTGTTAAAGAATTTTCTCAAATCTTCCATGTGATCTGTAGCTTTCCTGGACTTGATGACGACGCCATCCACATACACCTCGATTTCTTTATGTGTCATGTCATGAAAGATAGTGGTCATGGCCCTCATGTAGGTAGCACCGGCATTCTTTAAACCGAACGGCATCATTTTGCAACAGTACATTCCCCACGGTGTGATGAACGCCGTTTTCTCTGCATCTTCTTCATCCATCCATATCTGATGGTACCCAGCAAAACAATCGACGAACGATTGAAGCTCATGTTCGGTGCAGTTGTCAATCAATTTGTGTATATTTGGCAAAGGGAAGTCATCAAGAAGATCGACATGAGAAGCCGATGTTCTTGGTACAGAATCCCATGAAGATTTCTTAACTGTGCAGCTAGGGGAGTTGCAGGACTAATATAATTTCCAAAGCTATAAGTCCTAGACTAGAAAGGAGATTTGCTTGGTGTTAAGTCAACTCTACTAGATTATTAGGACTGGCCCGGTTGAGATCCCGGTAGTCGACATAGACTCCAACTTTCTCGTCCTTTTTGGTACTGGCACGATGTTGGCTAACCATGTCGGATACTCTACCACTCTGAGAACCCTGGCTTTGACTTGCTTGGTAACCTCTTCTTTGATTTTCAGACTCATGTCTGGCTTGAATTTTTTGAACTTCTGTTTTACTGGCGGGCACGCCGGATTTGTCGGCAACTTGTGAGCCACAATGGATATGCTGAGACCGGTCATGTCGTCATAGGACCATGCAAAGATGTCCTCATACTCTTTTAAGAACTCTGTGTACTCTTTCTTTTCTAGCAGTGACAAATGTACGCTGATACGTGTTTCTTTGACTGTATCAACGTCTCCCAGATTAACAACCTCAGTCTCGTCCAAATTGGACTTAGGCCTGTTCTCAAAATTCTCGACCTCCCTGACAACCTCTTCTGGTATTTCGTCCTCTTCTGAATCTATGTCCGTTTGTTGCATTGCCTCGTTGCAAGTCACAGTCGTTGGTTCATCATCAAGATATGTAATAGTAATGCTGTGTAAAATAAAGTAAATGATAGAGAAAGTAATAAGAGCGAGATAAAAATAAACTTGGTAAATGCTTTTGATTAAATTCATAATCGTTCTAAACATCGGAGCTCTTTTCAAAAGTAAAGACAATGCGGGAAAGTAAAATCGACTAAAAAAAGTAAAATGCGATGCATAGTGCGTCGTTTAGCCTTGGTATCCCGAAGTTCTCGGGGAACTAATGGTCCTGACTGACCAATTGGTGAGGCGTTCTCCTCGGTTCGCAGCTTGAATGGAAGGGTCTTCTTCCCCCTCCTCCTCGAAGATAACACAACAATCCATATCATTCTCCAGAAATAGGTTCTTCATTGCTGCCAGTGCCTCGTCTTCCTTTGATCCATATATAACATCGGCCGGCTGAAAAGTCTGCTCCAGCTGGGGTATGGGATATTCCAATGGATAGTAGGGACTGTGCTATGGTGGTGACAAATGATTGAACTCCTCACATGTGTACTCATACCCCAGGCCGAAGGTGGTTCCATGCTTCTTCAACTTGATAGGCTTGGTGATGCCCTGGAGATTTTTGCAAAGTCCCTTTACGGTCTAGTATCCGCTCCAATTCAGAATGCTCTCAATTTTGTTATCCCACCACTTTTCCTTGTCTATGGCGTTGACCCGCTCAATGTGGTGGTATGTTTCTCCACCTATTCTCCTTCTACCTCCAATCATCGGGATGGTTTGGCAGTTGTATATATGGTTTCTACCGTCGCCATGGATGATAACTTCCTGATGATTCCATTCAAATTTTACAGCTTCATGCAAAGTTGATGCCACAGCCCCAGCGGCGTGGACCCAAGGTCGTCCCAGCAACTAGTTGTAGGATGCCGGCACGTCTATGACTTGGAAGTCAATATCGAACCAAGTAAGTCCCATCTGTAGGCACAGGTTAATTTCTCCGATGGTGGATCTCTGAGATCCATCAAAAGCTTTAACACTGATAGCTCCGTCTTTGATCTCATGCAGTCCTTTTCCCAAGGTCCTTAGAGTTGTTAACGGACAGATGTTAAGCCTGGATCCCCCGTCGACTAAGATCCCGGTGATAAAATAATCCTTGCATTGCGCAGTGATGTGCAATGCCTTGTTGTTACTAAGCCCTTCTGGTGGTAACTCATCCTCGTGGAAGGTGATCTTGTGGCTTTCCAACATCTTCCCCACCATATTTGCCATTTCACCTCCTGTTATGTTGCTGGGAACATAAGCTTCACACAATATTTTCATTAAGGCATTTTTATGTGCCTCAAAGCTTTGCAGTAGAGCCAGAATAGAAATTTGTGCTGGTGTTTTGTTCAGTTGCTCAACGACTGAGTACTCTTTGGCCTGTACCTTCCTCCAAAGGTTATCGGGTCCAGTTTTGATTGTTTGTCCAGAGGCTTGCTTGCTGGACTCGGCCAAATATCCTGAGTGTATAACTTGTTGTCCTGGTCATGCCCTGCGCGACGATTGCTTCTCCAGTACATGTTTTTCCTTTGCTTCTAGCCTCAGCTGTGTCGTCCCAAGGTATGGCGTTCGACTTGAACGGGGTCATATCTATCATGGAAACCGGAATTGGCGTGTGGGGAGGTAACACAGTGACTTCAATGGTGCAGGCGCCTTTGGAATCCCGAACTCAACCTCAATCGATTTTGGCGCCTTTGCAGGAGGTGCTTCAAACTCGAGTGGTACAAACACATTTACAACATCGCCCTCAGAGTGCTGGATCTGAACAACAATGGGATTGAGGGTAACTGCTGGCTTCTTAGGCTCATCTCCTTCAGCTATCAAACTGATTGACCCATTGGGGCCCCGCTCATCCTCAATCTCGATCATATGGATACTCCTACCCTTGTGATCAGGTAGAGGGTTGTTGCAGACATTGGGAGCGGGCTCCTTTGCTATAATGACCTTGTTATCAATCAAGGTTTGAATCTTATCTTTCAGCGAGCGACAATCGTCGATGGTATGTCCTTTCATTCCGGAATGGTATGCGCAAGTTTTGTTAGGGTTGATCCATTGGGAAGGATTTTCTGGAGTTATGGCTAGGATAGGTGAAATGTAACCGGCTGCTTTGAGTTTTCCATATAATTGGTCAATTGGCTCGGCTATGGCAGTATATTTTCTGGGAGGTCTTCGATTGAAATTTGGTCTGGGTCGAGGAAAATTTTGGCGAGCAGGTGGTGATGGGTAATGAGAAGGTTGGGAGTTGTATGCTTGGTACACATGCACAGGTTGGGAATATCTTGGTGAAGTGGGTTGATATGTAGGCGATGGAGGTGATTGGTAGGCAGATGGTGGCATTTGGTATGTAGGTGAGGGTGCTTGGTAATTTATGGTAGGTTGGTATATGAGTGGAGTTGATGGATAGGTCTGGTATTTCATAGGGGAATTGTCCCTCTGCGCAGCCATTATGGAATTTACGTCCTTTTTCTTTGACGAGCCACCATACTGTAAAGCCTTGTTTGTGGCTTGCAATGCCTCGAGGTTAGTGACCATACCATTTTTGATGCCTTCTTCGATCCTTTCTCCTAACTTGATGATGTCGGAGAACTTTTGCCCCTCTATTAGCATCAGCCTTTCGTAGTACTGCAGATCCTGAGCACGGACGAAGAACTTATTCATCTGTTGTTCCTCCATGGCTGGCCTAACCTTAGCAGCTTCTGACCTTCAACGAGTAGCATACTCGTGAAAGGTCTCTGTGGGTTTCTTCTTTAGATTCTGGATATAGAACACATCTGGTGCGTTTTCAGTGTTGAACCTAAATCGGTCTATAAAGTTAGACGCCATGTTCACCCAACTTGTCCATTTCTTTGAATCCTGGCTGATATACCATGATAAAGCTTCGCCCTTCAGACTCCTCATGAACAGCTTCATGCGTATTTTCTCGTCCCTTCCAACTCCTACCAACTTATCACAATACATTCTTAGGTGGACCCTGGGATCACTTGTACCGTCGAACATCTCGAACTTGGGAGGTTTGTACCCCTCCGGGAGCTCAACATCTAGCTAAACACAAAGATCTTCATAGTTCAACCCTTCAACACCTTTTGCTACCTTCGAAACCTTGGACCTGGCTAGTCAACTTCTTGAGTTTAGCGGCCAAATTCTGAATGAGGGAGCCCTTGTTATCTGATTTGGGAGCACTTGTGATTGGCTGAGTGTAGTGGGGTATAGTGTCCACAAAGATAGGGGCTTTTGTGGTGTTTTGTGGCTCGGGAATGAGCAGTGGAGTATTATTGCATGTGTTGCAGGCTTGGGCATGAGTGGGTTGTATTGGTGGTTGCGGGATATTTTGTGGAGGTGCAGGGTTCTAGGTGTTAACATCAGGAGTGGCAAGAGTGATTGACAGGCTTGCCAGGTTTCGAACTTGGTCCAATTCATCTCGAAATCTCAGCAACGTTTGCTCAAGATGAGCAGCAGTCTCCCCGGTAATTGCGGCATTCTGAGAAGTTTCCCCAAGTTCCTTTCTAGCGCTTGCATCTCCCATTTTGCCTTTGTTCCTGTTTCTGGTAGGACTCGGAGGAGGAGGAGGTGGAGGACCCTTGGATCTTGTTGAGTATGCTGATGGTGCTAGAATTCACGAACTAACCTTTATGAAGGGGAATAAAAATAAAAGAAAAACAAAAAGGTAAAAAGTTAGTGCGGATTCTAAAAAATAATATTGCAGTATTTTAAACACATTGTGCAATAGTATAAGTCGTTTCCTAATTTGGGTGCCTCGTTGTGCCCGAGGTAGGCCTAGGGACAAATTAAATTTGGAGAACTTATAGTGCTAAATGCCTCATTTTATTGATAAAACAAGACGGGTCTTGAAACAACTGAATGATAAAAGATGTTACTAATGGCCAGTGGCCTTATTACATTATGATAGCATAAAAGATCCTAACTACTTGGTCCCTGAAGGACCTTCCCCAGATTCGGTACTCTTGCTTCCCTCGTACAGCTGCATCAACTCGCACAGTCCTAACAGCAGATAGGCTCGAGCCAGATGTCCGCCTGCACTTCCCTCGTCATTCTGACAGTCTTTAATTCTTTTCAAGAACTTTCCTCCCAATTCCATTAGACCTCGCTCCAGATACCCCAACCGGTTGTTGACATTGACAGCCATATCCTTCTACTCGTTGATCAGCTTCTCGTGGGCTTCCTGTATTTCCCGATGTTCATTCTCACATTCTCCCATCCTCTTGCACGGCTGATTGTATTTGACCTGTGCCTCAGTTTTCTCATCAATAATCCTATGACCATGGATAAATCCTAGATGACCCAAACCAATGTGATCATCTTCCAACCAACCCGTGTAGTGCAGTACACACTCGGCATGATACCTGTCTGATTCAATAGACTCCTTCCCTAAGACGAGCTTGTAGTGCCACATATGCTGAGCGTGACACCTATGCGGGCTATCATCATCTTGAAAGTCAGCCCTGAACTGACTCATTTTCTCTATCCTGGGTATGATCTGCTTTCTTCCAGCTTGCCTCATAACTCGGAGAGGGACATAATGATGAGTTCCCCTCAGACCGATGAGCACGAAAAATGGCGCGTCTCGATAACGGACAATGAACTCCCCTGTTGGGAACCACTCGAACATCCATTGTACTTGCTCTTCTTTTAGATTTTCAAACAACTCTACCCATCCACTGGCTTCCTCTGGCTGATTGAACATGTTGGGTATGAAGTTCATTTGCTTTGGTTGGTGAAAAGCGATATGGTCATCCCAATCCATGCGTATGATTTCCTGTCTGTAGTCGCCTTTCTGAAGGTGTTCTATGAGTCAAAGTTGAAGTAGCAGATTACAACCTTTGAAGTGCGGAGCCCCTTGTTGACATTTTCCCAAGGTTCGATATATTTCGGCAGCGATCACGGGCACTATACTGAAAGACTGCCCGTCGATGCCTTCCATTAAGTTTTGGTCACCATGGCTAGTCTTGTGTGGATCCTAGCCTTCTTCATGGGAAAAATTATCATACCCAAGAAGCAAAACATGAACACAAAGACCCTCTTATGTATGTGCCCCGAAGAGATGAGGGCGAACTCGTCAGTGTCGGTACGATAGGACTTGCTATGGCCATACCTCTCGTACAAGAAATCAAATGGTATGTAGGAGTCCTTCAGACAAACTAGGTCGGGATTTTTCTTGAGTCCCATCATCTTAAGGAAACCTCTAGTTTTGCGGTTTTCCGGCATAAGTAGGCCAGGAGTCTCCCAAGGGATACAAGCTAAACCCCCTATTTCTTCCAGTAAAGGAGTCATTTCCAAATCCCCGAAGCAAAACACCGATCGATCACTATCCCAGAACAAAGTGGCAGCCTTTATGATTTTGTTGTTAGGCTGGATTTCCAGAAGTGAGGGCAAACTCCCTAAGTACTTGTGGACGAGGGTTTGATCGCTGGCATGAAGATCTTCCCACCAGCTTAGCAACCTTGGGTGAATGTTGGATACCATACCGAATCTGGGGACTTCGTGCCTCATTTTCTGTAAAACAAAGTGTTAGACCCTTAACCCCACCAGACTCGACTATTTAAATCAATAATTAGCAAAAGGCATTCAGTTCTCCAAATAAATGCACAAAATGTGGAGGCGTCTGTTTGGGTTTCGAGGAAACCCGATGGAATTCGGTTTAGGCTATCTTAAAGAGTCATTATGTGGACACATAACTGACTCGGCTAGGGTTGACCATGATGCATAAAAAGTTTAATGGAATAAGGTTTCTACTTTTGAAGTGCTAGCAAGGTACCCTTGAGCGGACAACTCAAGAGGGAAAGGCGCGGAACCGTTGACTACACCATTGATCGATTGGTTTTACCGCAAATATGCCTTTGCCACATTTAGGGGTTTATAATATTGGAAGGACGCAACAACTCATTATAAGCGTTTCTATAGGATTTGTTTTGGCTCGAGTGGAATATGATGTTGAGGAATGCAGTTACAATAATGAAGCAAATTGCATGTATTTTC